>VZZY01021825.1:17695-33638 GCA_013400335.1 Eurystomus gularis | reverse complement strand
GGCCCGCCTCTGGGCTCACCTCAGCTTGTCCCGGCTGGGTTCAGCCGCAGCCCCGCACTGCGCTGTTCAGCCTGACCTAGTAAGGCCCAGCTCAGCCCGATCTAGCCCATCTCCGTGCTGCCCGGCCTAGTGTGCCTTGGCCTGACCTTGCGAAGCTCAGCTGCATCCAGCCCAGCCCGGCTCGGTTTGGTTTGGCCCCAGCTGGCCTGGCTGGGAGCAGCGCCTTGTCATGGTTGGCAGGGCCCACAGGCAGGACTGATGTTCCTGTGGGCGATGAGCGCAATGCCTGTGGAGAGAAGAAGAGCTTGGGGAAGCCACTTTGACCCCACAGAGCCATGTCCTGAGGTACCTGGCTCCTCAGCCCCATAGAGCTAGGTTTCTCACCACTCTTGTGTTCTTCCCACCAGGTCTTGTCCTCTACAAGAGCTTAAATCACCCCCTGGGGCCACGAGTGCAGGCATGCTGGTAGCACCAAGCAGCTGTTTTTGTAGGTCAGTTTAACTGGGTTTTGCTCCAGTGAACAGTTCCATAATCACAGACTCTTCCAGCTTGTGGTGTGTCCACAGCTCCCCCGTGACATCTGCTCTGGAAACTTGCTTGGTCCACAGAGGGGTGGGTGGCAGGAGTCAACTTTTGAAGAAAAAGTTTGGCCCATGAAGTTCAATAACTAGCAATGAGTTTTGGGTTTGCTTTCTCCATCAGGTCCTCTGTGAATGGGCAATGCCGGGTGAAGAAATTTGTCTGTCCCACCCACCACCTTGCCCTTCTGGCATCGGCAGGCTCCTCAGCTGCAGCATCTCTTTCCCATTGCTGTTGGGGACATGTCCCATCTCTGCTCTCACTGCGTAGGGATCTTCAGTGCCTGTACAGCTGTGATTTCTAAGGACGCTACTTACTGATTTATCTTTCAAGTCTAGTCTATGGGATTTAGTCTTGAAGGGGCCTTCAGATTTTGGAGTGGAAATTGTGTTTCCGCTCTGTTGTGTTTCAGTTTCTAAGTGCTGTAAATTTTTCTTTTCAGGAACAGAAGTGGAAACTTGGAGAAAAATCTGTGGACTGCTAGCAATGCAATGAAGGCAAGAGCTGATGAAAGCCTTGGGGTCTTCTTTATGGGAGGCTTCCCCCAGGGAGAAGCAGCATGTCCTTTGGAGTTGGTACCAGAATTCGCAGCTTTGGTGGCATTGCAATATTATAGTAACACACTTGTCCTTGCTAGAGGTTGGGCCATAACAGCAGGTAAGGTGTGAGCGTGCAAGCCCGCTCCCCTCCCCGCGGCAGCCTGCGGCACGCTCACCGGGGCGGCAACGCTGCCTCTCTCCCCATCCCCTTCCCACCCATTCATTCCTCCGCAAAGCACGGTGTGACACCCCCTCGGCGGTGCTAACGCATCCCCCCGTTGGGGCGTTACACCGCTGGATCTGCTAAGTGGTCTCAGCTAATAATACCCCCCAGTAGCTCTTTATTTTGGAAAGTTATCCAAGGGTCCAGCTCACAGAATGGCATGATAAACATCTTGGCAAAGCTGCGCTGGCAGCAAAAGGAAGTGTCAGGGCAGGAGTAAGTGGTTGGGGGCAAGGAAATGGCAGGAACGTCTTCAGCTGCTGTACCATAAAAGACCAGATGTAATGATTTGACACACTTCCACCCATTCTATGTCTTTCTTTTTTTCCCCCCCAAACGATGCTGAGATTGCACAGCCATCTAACATCCTTAAAATCTTTCATGTCAGAAATCTCCGTGGTCAGCAGAGGCATCGAGGCGCCTGAAGCGGGGCATGTGGCATTCAGCAGTTGGCTACTACAGAACCAGAAGAAGGGGAGAGTTACAGCCACGTGGAACACCCAGGGCGCAATCATGTAATTAAAAGGCCATTATAATGCACATACTGCTGAGGAGGACTAGGTATTAATCATGGTCTGATTAATGCTTGAGAGCTTGACTGTGTGATCTGGATGTATTTTTACGTACTTGTGTTGCGTGTGTGTCTATTTGCCCCAGTGGTGAGAAGCAAACGTGTCTGAGGCTTGCAAGCTGAATTTCTACTTGATCTAGTTTCTTGAGTCATTTCCTGTGGATTTGTGAGATCTCGCACTTATCTCTGCTTTCACTGTCCTGCTAATTTGGAAGCTGCTAGGCTATTTATTCTCCGGATGATTTCTCTCACTGCACAATCCTCTTAGTATTTCATACCAATAAATACTGAATTTTATTTTTCTAATATTCAGGTCACTGTGCCGGTTCCTGCGAGTAGCGCTTTCAAGATGACTGACTTTTCTGAATGAGAAGGCTCTCAGAGGTGCGATTTCTGTTTGTGCATTGTGCTGTTTGTATACAGAGCTTCTGCTTACACGCACAGCGCTTCCCTGTGATGCGATCGTTACGGTACCTAGAATTAATGAGCCATTGGTGGCAGAGCTTCAAGACGGCAGCTTCTGCATACTAACGATTAGCATGCGATGGCTATTCTGCATTCTATATTCAAAAGGAACGTTTGTTTTGCAGAGTAGTACTTTAGCTGTTGCAGAGAACCTTGTGTAGAATCATAGAATCGTTTAGGTTGGAAAAAACCTTGGAGATCATTGGGTCTGACCATTATATATGGACCTGGTTTCTACTTGGACTGAAAGTGGACTTCCCTGAGGCTATACTGTTAGCCAGGACTTACTTGGGATGTGAAACACTGGAATTGGAAAGCAGCAGAGTTTAGGATGGCATTTACTGCAGGGTCCTACCTTTACGTAGCCTCGTGGCTTTACCTACTCTTCTTTTTAAAACCCATACCTCTGAGCTAATCTTCCGCGCCGTTGATTTAGGACCCTAAAGATGAATGTCGGTACCTCGTTGACTGTGCAAGTTGCAGTGACTTTTCCACTGACTCACTCGCTGACTTTGGATGAGTGAGGAGTGGAAGTCAGCAGTCCTGAATCATGCCGTCCTCCCGACAATTGCCCCCCTCTCTGATAATTCTTTCGAGCAGCAATCATATATTAAAAGCCGTGATTACATCTGTGTTTTCCCTCAATATAATTGCTCAGAATTTAAGAGCCACAGAAAAGATCTGCAACATTTGCACTCAGCTTGAAAGCTTTCAGAGATGACACGTTCTGGGAGGTCATGGGGTTTGGAAATACAAAGGGTTTTTTTCAGCAGGAGTGGGATTTCAACATGTGGTTTAGAGAATTGTCAGGAGGATTTCAGGCACCTGCCGAGGAAGAGGAGGTGGAGGGCTCTTCGCAGTCTTCCCAGGATGTCTTTTCAAAGGGTGGTAAGACCAAAGCAGGAAAGCAGAAAGGGACGCTCACTGCCAGCTGGGCTGCTTTGCCCAAGATCCAACTATCCCACTGTTTTCTCCGTTTCTTGTTTTTCCTAACTGTGTGTTTTATTAGGAAAGAAAATGGCAACAAAGCTTATGTGATCTCTTCGCTACTGTGTGTGAGTGCCTCTGTACGACTTTGAGATGCTGGAGCTGGTGGCCAGGGAAGGGATGAATGGGGAAGGAGAGTGGAGATCTCCAAAACAACCCAGTGCTCACTGCTTCAAATAAAATAAATGCCTGTTTAGAGGAGCAGCTCAGTGCTTTCTGCTGAAAGCAGAGGTGGAGCAGGAGCTCAGCCCTTTCTGAAGACCACAGGATCCACCTGGGCAACAGCAATGTCCCAACAGCCAGGAAGGCATTGACCACTGCATGCAGTCAGCCATGAGTCACACATATGGGACAAACCTGGTTTCATTCGTAGTTGCATTCACAAAACCATGCGCTCTCCTTCACCCTCTTCCAGAATAACAACGAGGTGTATTGAAATGAGGGGACTGTGAGGAAAAGGGGGCTTTTCAAAATCCTCGCTTTCTTACCTGGCATTCTGATGTTCTCTTAATATTCGTCAGTGTGTGATTTATAGCCCTCCTGACATGATGGTTTGGTGTTTCCTTTGTGTGCATAACTTCTTTTTGATATAAAGGGATGATAGCAAACCTAAATTGTAATCTCACAAGCACATGACATGTTGTCTTTGTGGTGCAGATAGCAGGAATATGCTCTGATCTTGAGTTCAGCACTTCAGCCTCCCCCTTTCCCCCCAGATTTCACCCTGGTGACAGGGTGGCATTAGCAGGTTTAGTGAGACAGCGACATTGGTGGGAGTGATTCCTTCAGATGTTGTGATGCAGGATGACATTTTTTGGGAGTTCCACTACAGTTGAGCCTCTGGCATGGACTCAACAAGAGATGGGTGCACAAGTGCTTCTTGAACTTGCATGCCTTTTTTTTCTGAATGCTTGGAAGGAAGAACTGCTACAAAACCTTCAGGTATCTCCATCGGTTTCCCAGCAGCGCCTTGCTTCTGTGTGTTCCTGGCTCTGCGTGTGCCCTGGCCCATTGGATCAAAAATAAGTGTGCACAAACTCTGCCAGTGTCACGGGTGCACTGGCAAGCTCAGGATTAATCCTAAAGCTGGGCTACTTTTGGCATGAGGGAAGGGCTGCTGTCCTCTCAAGATGCCTTTCCACCCTTGAGAGGTTTCTGCATTTTTGATACAGCTGTTTCCAGGGCCTCATGGGAGCTGAGTGAACAGATGCCAGATAATCTGTTTTTACTTCAGGGAATGCAAAAGTGGATGGATCTGGGAAAAACACTGGAGCTGTGCACACCTTTTCCTCCCCTCCTTGGGGATTATATGAATTGGGCTTGAACCCTGAAGTGTGTTTTAAGAAAGTGGCCTTCTGATACCCAAACTTCACTTGATAAGTGGTGTTTCTCCCTTTCTCGCACAGCTAATGAGAGACCATCCCTTCTGAACACCTCAATCTCCTTTAGTGCAAAGCTCTTTGGTCAATCTCAGCAGGTGACAGGATGAACTGTGGACGACTTGCTTCGGCAAAACCAGTTTTCATGGCTGGACCTGCTTTTCTCACTTAGCAGCTTGCGGCGAGTAGAGGGTCCTAGTTCAGTATCTGAGCCAGTCCAGGCCCAGCTGTGGCAGAAACCCCCACACAGGTATCAGTCAGGAAAGGCTTCTGGAGTTAAATCAAGCTTTTGAAATATGGAAGTGAGGACATGGCTGGGTCACGCATTTAGTGGTGTATGGTACACAGGGGAGATGAGTAGAAGGAGTGTTGTACGTACCCTGCCTGTATCCTCCTTAACCGAGCCCTTGGCTTCAGGGCTGGTCAGTGACACTGACCCACGCAGTCCTTTACAGGTGGTTGACAATAATTCCAAAAGGTAGCAGTTCACCCTCTTCCCCAGGCAGATATTTTCCTGTGTGTCAATGTCCTCCAACTCCATCTCCAGCTAGGCAAAAAGCCCAAGCTGGACGGGGCCTTGTGCAACCTGATGTAGTGGGAGGTGTCCCTGCCCATGACAGGGGACTTGGAACTAGATGATCTTTAAGGTCCCTTCCAACCCAAACCATTCTGTGAGTCTATGATTCTATGAAATGTAGCACATGGCTTATGAGTGTCCTGGAAAGACTCAGAGGTGGAGAGTTAGAGCTAAACAAAGTTCATGGTTAACCCTGTGCACCACTGGATAGATTTGCCAAGGATAAGTTGCAGCACACAACGAAGAAACTGAGAGGAGAGTTGAATGGTCCTGCAGAGAGCACCACCTTCGACAGCCATCCTCTGAGACGCTTGCATCGCTGTTCCCAAGGATTCCCATGGAAAATAATCATACGCTCCTTTTATGTCCTTGTAATCACAAACATATTATGCTTCCCTGCCCACTTCTAAGGAGAAGAGTAATTAGTCACTCCACACAAATCTTTTGGGACTGCACATAAACTCCAGTATGTGTTCCAGTTCTGTCTAGAAGGGAATGAAGATGCACAGCTCTGCTCTGTGCTTGGTCGTTAACAGATGTTGCCATTTGGAGAAACTGGGTGCAAGGCCTTTAACGTGCTTACCACCAGCCGCATCTCCAGCAGCATTTGCTGCCGGGGTTAACAAAGCCCAGAAATGCAATCCCAGGTTATGAGAGCTTCGTGCCTGCAAAGCTAAAAGCATGGGCTTGCCTACCCAGAACTCACAGCCTCCTCACAAAACTCCCTTGTTTTAGATAGGAGCCTCCCCAGACTCTTAGCAAAAAAAAAAAAAAGTCTAGTTATTGCTGGGTGCGTGTTCTGAACTTAAAAGCTGGAAGTAAAAACAATCCAAGATACAGGGCTTACTGCTGTGGCAGCTGAAGGGCTTTTTTTGTTCATTATATACTTAATACCATCATGCTAAAATTGTGAGCAGGGAGGAGTAGGGTTAATTAAAGGTTTGTTGTGACAAAGAAGAATTATTTAGAAAGTGCTGGAAAACAGAAAATGGAAGATACTCGGGAAAATAAGCTTCCTTTCCACAGTCAGGAGTACTTGACTTACGGTGCAGGGACTGTGAAGGAAACCTGCTAGGTCCATGGCAGGTAAACATTTGGCTTTGATTCTGTTTTTCTTGTAACCCCAGCATTTACACTTAAATGCACGCGCTGAAAGCTGTGTATAGGAAGATAATTTCATCCCCCCCTGCAGGTACTTTTAACACATGGTTATTGTTTGACTGCAGCTTTACAAAGTCTGGCTGGAGAGGTGGTTTGTACTGGAGGAGTTACATCGCACTGGTGATAACTGCTTGATTCAGCCCCACCGAAGGCAGTGGCAGCAGGATCAGGCCATCCGGAAGAGTTATTTTATTTTAAATAGCCATGATGTGCCTTCAGTGGCTTACTCCTGCCTCCTAATTTCACACATCAGAGCCGTCCCATTGATGACATGGGGAACACAGGTGTATGCGAGGACCATGCGTGCCTTCAGGGTCACATGTGTTCAATGTGGGCATGAATGTTGGCAAAATTACGGGCTTTGCTTCAGAAAGGTTTTCAATTGCCCTAAATTTCTGGGGGAACAAGGAACAAGATCCTCAACAGTATCCAGACACCTGGCTTGTTGCACATCCCCAGCTCAGCAGCAGTTTCTGGTATTTTAAGCATTTATCACTTTTTTTTTCTTCAAACTGGGAGCTAGAGAAATTATGAAAAAGACATTTTGATGACTGATGATTTTTTTTTAATGCCATCAGTTTTGTCTTCATCAGACCTATCACAGAGTCTGGCCTCTTCCTTGATTTTTTACTTTCTGCTTCTTCTCTCCCACCACATCTGTTCCTCCCATACAGTGTAGTCCAAAACTCATTGAGGGGTGATAGAATTACCCTAACCGTGTGACCCGTATGCATCACCTTACATATAACTGCTGCTCCTCCTACCAAAGCCATTGCCTCACTACCAGTATTTAATTTATTACTGTATAAAATGCTCTGGATAACTGTGACTTTGAAAAGCTGCTTATAAATCAGTTCCTGCTCAGCTCTAAAGAGATTTGGGTCTTCTATTTGACGTTTCTGAGACTAGGGAAGTAACAAACATGAAAGCTCTCCTGTAAGACTTGATCAAAGGCCTGGGAGATGGCAGTCCGAATTTTGGCCCTTTTCCTCTCTCGGGGTCACAGGCAAACTGGGATACGTCTTTGCCTTCTTGAAAGAAAGATGGATAGCTGTCTTGCTTTAAAATCCTGGGCGGGTGCCAAGCAGAGGTGACTTTCACCTTGCTATAGCAAATCAAGGTCAACTCTATCACCTCTGCAGGTAGAAGACTTCTGCTAGTAACGAGATGAGCAAGGCACCCTTTGAGAAAGGGCACCAGAGCCTGCTGCCTCTGCTTTGTGAAGAATACTAACAGAGAAAAGGACTGTGCCACTACTATAGAGCTGTCACCAAAATCACACCCAGAGCTTTACTTGACCATTAATCTGCTGTGGAAGCTTTGCAGTAACTTGCTTTGCTGTACAATGTTGCCCCAAAAGGGGCTTTGACCTTTTAAAAACGGCAATTCATTATACAGAATTTTCTCATAATCATTTTCCAAGTATTGGGAGGAGATAATCACTGATCTTGAAAACAGATAATCACCCAGGTAGCAAACGACTTTTGATGTACTTAGTGCATCTGTGTAATCATGCCTGGTCTTATATACTCATTTTCATTAGTATCCTTCACAGTTTTTAAGGGCGGAGAAGAGCATTGGTGTTCCTTTACAGCAGAAGCAATTGCAGCCCAAGGAGATATCCAGGTGTCAGGGGGAGAACCCAGACTCAGGAGCACTTGGGAAAGGAAGGACAGGAAAACAACATCCACTTGAGCTTAATTCCCCGTGCTTATTTACGTGTGTCTAAATGCTTGGCTGTAAGTGGTCTTTAAATCACCTAAGCCCCTCTGTTCCCCTGTAATTTACTATCAGAAAGGACAGAAATAAATCCTAACATGTTTGTGAGACATACCAGAATTATTCCAAACCAGCGAGAATTTTGGATTAAAGTTAAATGCTTCAAGCCTAAACACCACACTGCTTATTCTCTTCTCATAGTTGATATCAGTGGTGGATTAAAATGAAATGCTGCAGTGAAGCTGCCCCCATCAAGCTGAACATGGTTGTAATCGTTTGCCTGGTGTGGCCTGAGCGAAAGTGCTCCAGTGTGCATTTCCACCCTAGGAAAATTCTTTACGCCCTGATTTCCAAGTTTGAAAATAACTCTCTACAGATGAAACACATTTTTCACCCTCCAAAGAAGTGTTTTCACCTACAAATAGTTTTTGCTGCCTAAACAAGAGCCCTTTCCTTTGCACTTGTGCCAACATGTAACTTGGATAAAGAATTAAACTTAGATTCTTAGTTATAATGCTTCCCCCGACCTTTTTTTTTTTCTTTTAATAATGACTGCAAGACATATGCCGCCTCTCTTCTGAATTTTAATCTTTCTAATGAAGGTGTGTTTGAAGAAGGCACGCCCTTCAGAAAGTGTTTTGCGGTATCATATTTGTGCCTTTAGTGTTGAGGACCAGCTGCCTTTTCAATTTTAAATGCACTTTTCAGGGTCTTACATCACAGAGGCCTAAATTAAAGCACGCTTACCATAAAGGGGTGCAGCATATGCATTTATCCTAGAAATTGCACCGTGACATGAAAGATACCCAAACACTATATGTAATTTTGAAGATGAGCAAGGCTTGGCCTTTCAGATGTCCCACGCGAGGGAAGCACCCACATCCCGCAAAATTGCAAGCTTCTGAATCATGGAAGTCAGATCACAAAGCCTCTAATTCCCACTGGCTTGAAGACGTGTGCGACTGTGAAAATCGAGCCCGGCGCTGAATTGGGGGTGGCTGACTGCCTGGAGGATGTGAGCCTGTGCAGGAGTCCCCATCAGCCAGGCAGCTGCCGAGCCCAGGCATGGAGTAACTCTCCCTTTCTGCCTCCCAGGTCCTCCTCCACATGGTTTTCAGGCTCAAGGGTCAGGGTCTGGTGGGTCCCCATGGTGTGAAGATTTTGCTTAGTGGTTTGCAGGCTGAGAAGGGCTGGTCATGCCCAATGTCAAGAATTGTTTGTTTAGCTCTAGGTGTCTTTCTCTTGATTAAGACTATGGGAGAAAATTTTTCCTCTCCAGTATGATGTAAACCAGGATTAACACCACTGGTGCCTTTATTTTGGATATATACCATGGGGAGACCAGCAGCTGGCCTTTAACATAGCTCCCTGAAGGCATGCAGCTATGGAAACCTTGCCACAGGCTGTGCACCCCTGCAGAACCAGAGTTCTCCTTTCTGGGTTCATATGGGATTGATGCCAAATTCGTTCTCCACCTCCATGGCTCCCAGGAGGCAAACAGGTAGCTTCAGAGAGCTTCGCTCCATCAGCCAAACTCCAGCCGAAGTGAGACTTCCTCTTCTGCCTCTATTTGACGGCAGTCTTTACTTGTAACTCACTGTTGGGTGGAAAGATTTTGCAATCCGTTTCAAGTATCAGATATTGGCAATCGCTCTCCTAGAGTGTTGCGGTTGGAGAGTGTCCTGGGCTAATTTAGGAGGTACAGTGCTCTCCTGTGTCTAGACATTGCAGTAAGTTACTCGGCTGTGTGTGGGGTTACCGGGCTCAACACAGATGTGCTAGCCAAGCTCAAAAGGAAGAGGAAATATGGGAATATTCACCACCAGAAGACACTGCCTCCCTTGACATTTTCATCTGCAAAACAATGGCTAACAGAGTTTTGAACTGGAAGGTGTTGTTGGCCTTTTTCCTTTTCCTCTTTTTACTTTTGTTTCCTGTAGGATAGTCCCTGGAATTACTTAACGTTATCATTGAGTCCTAGGGATCCCCCTCCCCATCCTCTTCCAGTTGTGCTATGTCTCCCAAGTTGCCTGCAATGCAAAATTGCCGAGGGAAGACATTGCTGTTTAAACTGGAAGCCATGAACACAAGAGCTGCTCCTCCCAAAGGAAATGTTGTTGTTCTTTTTACTTCCATGTCCTCAAATAAATCTGAAATCTTTGCTCTGTACCCGGGTAGGTCCACTTGGGACTTCCCAGTTTCCTATAAATTCCGATTTACTCTCTTGCTGAGTCCGTGGAACCAGATACTAAATCTGTCTTACTGAAAAAAAAAAATAATAAAAGAACAATAAAACCCTAATTGAAATATTTTGCTGAAAAATGTCACAGCATAGTGATTTTTGAAACAAACGCCCAAGAAGTATGTTTTGCTTTTCTAAACTAGGAAAAAATGCATGTGTATACCCCCTTGGTTGGAGTGGATCTGGAGGAGTCTGATCTGTCGTAGGCAGCCACTAAGGTGGCTCCTTTGGAAAGGTTGATTGGTACCTGGGTGCCTGCCCTCAGGTGCCCCTGAACTCCTCTGCAACGTCAGTCAAACCATGGGGGCTCTGCACCCAGCTTCTCTCTGACTCAGAGCAACCAGATGTCCAAGGCTTGGATCTGTCTTGGCATCCTAACCAGCATCTTTGGAATATTGTTTTGTCCTGATTTTTTTTTTTCTTGACAGGGTTTTTCTCCCAGCAAGCCCTTCTTAATCTGCAAAGAGCTAACATTATTCTATGCCAAGAAGACAGGATTCTCCCATGCAGGAGACACATGCCTGGCCCATCTTGCCATGCTCCTCAACTCTTCCTCCCTTTGCTGTTCCTTTCTCCCTTCAGAGTTATCACACAACTAACAACCTCATAACTTTGGTGCATTTATACCCTGCTCTCCCAGATCTCGAGGGATAAAATCCAGTCAATCCCATGCAGAGGGATCATTCGCAGTGTCTCACATGTAGTGTCTTCAGGGTGCAACATGGAGGACCACAATGCAGGATTCCCTGGCCGAAACCCAGATGTTCCCTCCACCATGTGAAAAAGGAAAGTAAGCTTGGCCACAGCAAAACCACAGAGCTGCAGTGGAGCCTTGTGTGCTTGTGGAGACGGTGCAAGGCACCCGAACCTTTACTTAACATTTTCGAGGAGAGCAGAATGCATAGATGTGTCTGTCAGAGAGACCTCCAGAAGGACAAAATACCACTGGGATCCCCGCTATGAAAAGCCGCCCTAAGGTTGGTGTCACAGGATTTCCGCAACCTTGTGCTTATCTTGTAGACAAATCTCCTGGGGAGGAAAAGTCAGACACACACACAGGTACAGCGAGCACAGCTGTCTGTTGTGGGGCTGCGAGGAACCGCCGGAAACCCGCGGAGGAAGATGCAAAAAAAAAAAAGTGAAAAGGGGAAAGAGGGGGAGGGAAGAAGCTGTTTTTCTCAAAGCTTGGCTGCCCTCGCAAGCAGAGTAACATCCCAAAAGAGACACACGTGTTAGGCAGGTTTAGACCATTAAAACCTTTTGGTATTCTGTAGATGCTGAAATAGAGGGATGGAAATTTTGCTGCACAAGAGCGCCGTGGTTAAGATGCGGTTTTCGGGAAGGTGGACCTCTGAGCAGGCACGGCAGCTTGCTGTGCTGATAAAGCTCATGCTCTGGAGTCAGGGAAACTGAGCCATGGGAGTAAATCGACTTGCCAGAGCCACACAGCAAGTGTGACTGGGTTAGAAAGAAGATTAAATATGAACAGATTCCCCTTACCCTGCCTGCTTCGTGCACTCCTGCAAAGACTGTATCTGCATTGAGCGTTTTAGATGCTCCTGAAATTCATGAATCAGGCGGCCTGGATCATACTAACTCAATTCTTATGTCGAAGTTAAGATGGAGTAAAAATGAGGCACCTGAGGGTTTGGTATGCCCCAGAGGAGGAGAGCTTTATTGCTTGCTCTGTGTTTGCCCACACGCTGCATGGCAGGGAGGCACAAAGAATAAGCCCTCTGGAAAAACCTGGAAAAATAATAGCTGCCTTGGATCAGGGGCTGAGCTGGAAAATGGAGAGAAAAAGAACTGGATTAGGTCAAAGTGAAAAAAATGTTTGGTTTTCCTTTTTTTTTTTTTGTCTGGGGGAAATGAGAAAAACCCCAACGTGTTATTTTGGGTCAACCCGAATCGCGTTTTGAATGTTATGCTTTGTTTTGAGGTTAGTTTCTCCTCTTGCTTCTCACACTTTCTTTTATTTCAGGTCTCTTTAGAGTGGAAAATGCCACTTCAAAATAGCAAATCAAAGGGTTGTGTTTAAGAGGCATTGAAATAAAATTCTGTGGCATTTTCAAAACAAACCATTTATTTCAAGAAATGTAGATATGTATGTCCTTTCCCCCTATATTTTGGGTACACTTGAAAATATTTGCCATGTTTCATTCATTTGGAAGCTCTGAAATTGCATGTTTTGGGGTTTGTCTTTTATTTCCTAGACATTTTTGAGTTATTTTTTTGGCCTCATTCAATTCCTGCTGAGCAATTGCTTCTGTAGAAACAAGAAAAGGGAGGCGGGTAACCTGGGAATGGGGGATTCACATCTCATGCTAGCAAGAGGCCCAGGGAGTGCTTGGAACCCCCAGTTGTGTCTTCAGGGCACAGAACATCTTCAGGGCACAGGACAAGGCTCACAACAGTGCCTGGGGCAGAGCCCAGGATATGGCTGAAGGCAAGAGCATTACCGGTGCTGCCTTATTTCCAAGCAAAGCTATTGAAGAAGCAGCAGTGAGGAAAGAGTTGAGGCAGCAGAGGATGGATGCGTGCAGCTTGGTGGTGCTTGGTTTTAAATGGTTATGCTGCTGGGTGGTTGGTTTTCTAACAACCAGAGTGACAGCACCAGGCTTTCATCCCCCAAAACTCCAGGTTTTCTCCATTTGCTGGCAGGTATACAGAGGTAGATGTATAGGGTCACATGAGAGGTGCTGAGGGCTAGTTTTGTTAGTATGCACCACAAACCCTGTGGGAATCAGCATGGCTCTCTCCTTCAGTGGCTTTGCCCTGTTTGTTAGGGTTACAAGTGTGGAGGTGCACTCGGAGCTACCTCCCCGTTCAAGCCCCCGGGGGCTTGCTTGCTCACCAGCAGTCTGGCTAAGGACTTACGGAAGAGCAAAATGCCTTGTGCTCACTCTAGATAAGAAAGGTGATGCTGATAGGCATGAGAGAAACATCCCAAGCAACTGACTGAAGCAGAAATGTGGTTTGCAGCTCCAGTGTTTGCCCAACTTGTTGGCACTCTTGGGCAGGGGCTGGTGGGAGCTGGTCCAGGGGGCTGGTGGCTGCACTACGATGTCCAGTGGACAGGCAAGCTCTACAGCTTCTCTTTCCAGCTGTAACATCTCATGTGGAAAGCAGCAGCCATTTAAAATCGGATGTATGGTAACTGGCAGCTTAAGGTGACGGGCATTTCCGTCCAGACCAGCAAATAATGCTCTGCGCTCCAACTAGCAGGGGACAGAAATTCTGAATTCAAGCCATTTTAGGTTAGCAAGCTCTTTTCCTGATTTTCCCAGAGCTGGCCAGCTGTGGCCTTCTGTGGTTGCTCCAGCATGCAATGTTTTGTAATGAAGTGGTGGGGTCTCAGCAGGCCTTATTCTGTCACTGGAACAATGGAGCACGGACTTTCTTTATATCCTGAAGGGCATCAAATAATAAGAACAAGAAAAGTTGTCCAGCTGTGCTTCAGCTGGACTAGTTTTCTCTTTTCATTTTTTCAGTCAGCCTTAGCAGACAACGTGGCTGCCTAGTTCACTTATCTTCTGAGGAAGATACTTAAAATCTAAATAGAAAACTGGATTTAAGAAATGGTACGTGTCTAGCATGAAGAAGTAAGAATTACCCCTGCTGGAATGACCTTCCTTTTGTTGGGATTATATTAGGGAGGAATTTGCTCTGCTACTTGGCATCTCTGTGCACAAGCTGAATGGTGGCATCGTTGGCAGTCGTTATTAACACCTAGAAATTCATTCCTAACCTTAGTTACCTCAGGTGATTTACGCTTCAAAAGATCACAGAGCCTGGTAAATTCGGGAAGGATAAGTAAAGGAATACCAACCCAAACCGCCTTTGGTCTGGCAAAGACAAGGGTTACTCGGGTTTCCTGGCAGTGCTGGGCTATTCACTACTCACTTTAAACCCCCTGCAAAGTCCCTGTGGAGGTGAAGAATTGCAGGCAAACCCCACTGGCTGGTCCCCTGGCTCAGAGGAGTGCCCAGAGGTGGCTGTCATGGCTTTCTGGGGCTGAAGGTGTCGGGGTGAACAAGCCAAAGCATCCGGCAGGCCCCCGCTGGCCTGCGGGAGATGTGCCCGCGAAGGTGAAGGCAGATGTTTGCTGCTCACAGCCTGTCTCTAGTTGCTTGTCACAGCAAGGTGAAAATGAGCCCGATAAGTGGCTTAAAGAGCAGATTTTGAAGGGAGCAGGTGGAGGGACCTGTGGGGACAGTGGAGGTGGGAGAGACCTGACCAGCATAGCTGGAGCTAGAGGAGGACCAGTATCTCCACCCAGTTGGGAAAGGACCACCTGGGCGGCAAAGCCCATCTCAGCAGGGACCTGGGGAAATACATGGTGATACAGCAATTCCCCTGCACCCATTGAAGCAAACCAAGTGGGCTGCACGGGGAACATCTCATATGTTAAGCCCATCATACTTGCTATCAGGTTTGTTGTTGTTGTTGAAACCACTACAGAGAACAGCACATTTCCAGGAGCCTGGCTCCAGCAAGCAAACTTCCCTGTGGCTTCCTGATGGCTTTGGGAGGATTCATGGCTGGGGATGCTTTACCTCTTCCGTGCCAACTCGGCTGGAGCCATGTCTCAAGATGGTTCTTTGATATCCTTTACAAAGGATTGTTTCTCATGGTGGTTTTGTCATGAAATAATACGTTTCTCCAAAGTTTAATCTGATTAAGATACAAAGAATTAGGATGGGGGACTGGGTACGTGCAAAGTAGTATTTATGTATCTGTTTCTTTTGTTAATAGATAGGCCTGCCAGTCCCACAAAAACTTGAGCGTGCACTTAATGTTCCCAGTTGCTAATCCCATGAAAGTCTACTCCCAGCATATAGCCAAGCACACACGTACATCTGTATAAGGCATGGACTGCACAGCCCTAATACTGATGTGCTGACTTAGGGCTGTCGCGTTGTGAGCGTTTGCATGTCTGGAGCATCTCATCATACGCAGGGATGCATAAACCCTCACTGTCTGGATCCATGAGGCATTAAGTAGGACTTGGAAAATGGAAGGCTGGCAGGGAAAGGCAAGACATTACATTTAACGATGTGAAATAATGGTAGAAGCCAGGCACGAGATCATTAAATAATGGCTTCAGTTGTCCATTATTTACTTCAGCCTTCCTCCTGCCTCTGTGAAATGCTGACTCTTGCGCCGTCTGTCTAGCAATGGCACCATTGCCATCACTTCTTTCAAATGGACACTTTTGTTTAATATTTCGAAAGCAGGCCTAAAACGTACACAAGTATCAGCGCTTGGCAGAGAGGGAGAAAGCTCAGAGATAATGCGGTACATGCACATAGTAAGCTATGCGCCTTATCTCTCAGTAAAATTGGTGAATTACTATCAGCGCTGTAACAGCATTTGCAATTACTCCAACAACTTACGGCCTTTAATACAAGACCACCAGAATTTTTGCCTGGAATCTGATAAAAGTCCAACTGTACCAAAGCAGCGAAGAGATTAAAAACAAAGCAAACAATTAAAGGAAA
>VZZY01021825.1:4244-17679 GCA_013400335.1 Eurystomus gularis | reverse complement strand
AAGGGGGGGGGGGGGGGCAACCCCAACAAGTGAAAAATTACAGGCTAGAATTTGAACTATACGATGTATTTTTTATGGAAAGCTCTCAGCATATATTACAGTGCTGTCTTGAAGGCAGAATCTGTTGCTTATGTGGACTGGAGTGACACCCTGGTGTGTAGGTACTGCTGTGTAATTATGGGATCTCTAGAGCATCTGTGATTGTGAATTCTTTCTCGCAAGGACCCCATAGACTTGGATACTTGGGGACATGTGCTGGATTTGGCCTTCAATTTAACCTGAAGCAAAAGTCAGCTTGAGGCTGCCAGATTGTGCCTGGTTTCAGATCAAACCCCTGTGAAAGTAGTGAATTGAGTATGGTTTCCACTCAAAACCATAAATCGGTCTTGATTTGCTTGAAACTTTGCCCGGGGATTTTTTTTTTTTTTTTCAAACTTGGCCTGTGTTCTAGGTTTGTAACAAAACCTAAAACAAACATCACTGGGTTTCAGGTTTAGTTGTGAAAGTTTAACACAGAAACCATTTTCCTCCGGGGGGAAGGGAGGATGCTGACCTGTGCGCTATGGCTGAGGCTTGTTTTTTATTCTTTTGAGAATGACAGTGAGAGTTTGTAATTTCTACCTTGAAAGCAGCTGGCGAAGAGGCTTTGGCTCAGCTGAAGGACAGAACAGAGGAGGGTGACCATCACGTCTCTGCTTGGATCTCCAGCCTGGTTTTCCCATCGCTGTTAGCAACGGGGAGCACATTAGTGCAGAGAAGCCCCGCTGTCTCGCTGCAATGCCGTTTAGCTCAGACCAGTACAGCTCTGAATCAGGGTCAGCATTTGATAGCACGGAGGCCAAAGATAGCAGGAGGACAGATTTCTGCCTGGCACATGGCAAGATCAGCGACTGGGAAGCATGCCACCACAAGAGAAGGAACTGTAAGAAACTGCAGCTTCCAGCTCATGCTGAATTCCCATCTTACCAGGAGTGAGGCTTGTCATGTAAGGCAGCAAGATACTATCCATTAATTGCTGGCAGCATTTTGTCTTTCTGCAGGATAGGAGCTTCCGATTCCTCCTGTGTTTTCCCCCAGCAAACTGAGCCACGCATTTCAGAAAGAAAGTCCAAGCTGGCATGCTACCCTTGCTCTGGTCACCATGGCAGGGAAACCAGGACTTCCAGCATTTTCCCATTAGCCTGGTGCTCCACGTGCCGCGTTGTGCAGTGTGAAACCGAGATTTTTATTTTTTTTTAAAACAAGATTACTACTGTGCACAAGGTCAAAGGCTGCAGGAGTTACTGTTTGCCATGCTAAAACAGCTTCTGTCTCCGATGAGCACAGATATGCTGTGTGGTCCTTACAGCTTTTGACCCAGAGGCGTGAAGGCTAACACCAGAGCCCTCTTGGTGCGCCTGGCTATAATCACAGGAAGCTCATTCATTACTCAGGTCCTGAAGATATGGAAGTCTTGGTAATCAGTTGGATGGGAGGGGTAAATTAATCATTTCCTTTTACACTTGTTGATAGAGCAATTCATTCTGTCATGAGAAAATTTGGAAGTGGGGGGGAGTTTCAGTAAACCGTGAGTAAAACCTGAGATTTCAATCAGATGTTGTGGTCCAGCTTTGCTGCTGCTTTTCTCTTTAAGCTTCCTTCCTTTGTCTCCTCACAACAGGGCCTTTTGCAGGGCTAAGCCGTGCTTCCCAGAGCGGTCCTTTTGAGATAACTAGGAGAGTAGATAACTTTTCACCCAGGGAATGGACTGGGAACCTAGGGAAGTCCATCTGCTATCCCCATTCAGGGGACCGGATGAGATCCTGGAGAAAAATGCCCAAGGCAGTACAGCTACTATTATCTCCAGCCACCAGCAGCAAAAGCAGATTAGAGACCTCCCATGGAAAATAGGAAAGGAGTGTCATGGGCAGCGGGGACAAATCCTTTCTGTCTCTGCCTGGCCTGTTGGGCACTGCTGAACTCTCTCTCCACTTGCTGTTACAAAAGGATCTGAAACAACACTCCTCTGGCTGCTGCTTTGGGCTAGCTTCATGGGAGGGGGGGAGTAGTGCCCATCTCCAGCATTTTGTGTCCTTTTCCTGGCAGTGCCCAACTCTGACAGCGATATTTTAGCCTCTCCAGAGGTAGCTGCTGAAATATTGTTGGGCATAGAACTGGAAAATGAGAACTGAAGCTGGGGCTGGAGTTTTTTGTTTTGGTTTGGGTTTTTTTGGGGGTTGGGGTTTTTGCTACATGAGGCTTTAAATTGCTAGTTCTAACAATAACATTTTGAATCATAGTCCAGTAATACCACCATGTGCTTTAGGGACGTTGCTATTGTGGTGGTTTTAGATGCTTGTCTAGGTCCTACCGATTTTGGTAGGCTATGGTACATAAGGAACCTTCACGCTACTTCACAACACTGAGGCCCGAAGCCAGAGATTGTTAGCAAAATGTTGGGTGTCAAATCCATTTAAACATCCTACATCCTTTAGACAGAGTAGTTGTCACAGGAAAGAAGCAGTACCTTTGCGTGGCTGTTGTATTAGAATAACTTGGTGCTTGTTTTGCCTGACTGGTTACCTGTCTACTGCAATGCCATTGTGCTAAGTACAGACCTTTTTAAAGCTCCTTACGGTAGCTATTTGGTAGGGTGGGACTGGATGTTATTTAAATTAGAATGGGAGGGAGGGGGGGAACGAGTGATTAGTGTTTCCTGAGCTCACAGAATCACCTTTCAGTTGCACCAGTGGGAGATAAAGCTTGTTAGTTAATTGGAAGGGCTGAAACCCCAAGGCACCAGATGCCGTAGCACTTAGAGGCTGAAAAAGAAGACAGGAGTTTTTAGTCTGCCAGGATTGCATGAGTGTAACTGCACTTTCCGTTTACGAAACACAGCTATTGTTGTTTTTATTAAGTTAGTACAGGTGTGAAATGGTCTTTTTTAGACCTTTTCCCCTCAAAGCACTGCTGCAGCTTTATCCGTATTGAGGCAGTGAAAATGTTATATGCTGCCAACCCAGCTGTGCACCATGTTAGTTTATGGAGCTGACAAAGGGGTTTTAAGTTAATCCAGCTGATTTGGGAGTGCTCTGATACAGAGCTGACCTCTACCTTCATGTTGATGACAGGCAGCGGAGTGTGGTCCCATCAAAGGAACTTGGTACTTAGCTGTCTTCAAGCTGATGTAAGTGCTCCTTCTCACTCAGGCTGTATTGATACGATGCTTTGCATATTTATAGTTAAAGCTGTTAGTGGGCAAAACACCACGTAGGGGTTGCAGAGACCTTGTCAAATCAGGTAGTACCAGCTGAACCAAGCTTGGAGCGAAGTGACGAAGTGCTGGCTACGCAAACGCCTGTCAGTTGGGCATTGGTAACCCCGCTGCTTGCCAGGACCGATGCTGGAAGGTAGTAGCCATAGCTGCTCCTTTGTCAGCTGATGGCCAAATCCTGTATGGGTTGTGCCAAACCGTGTGGTTTCTGCTCCTGCTCTGGTTCCTCATGTCTTGACTACAGCTTCTGCTGTTCAGCTCCTGCTCTCTGCCTTGTATGCCTGAGCGCTGGTGGCTATCAGTGCAAGACTTGTCAGCAGTTCATGTGCGGAGGCTGTGATTTGGGGCACTGGAGCAGGGAGGATTTCCTTGCTCTGCCTGGATAGGTCATGGGGCCTTTCAGTGTGCTGGGGAGCACCGCGTCCAAAAGGGTTTTTGAGAGTTGTCTTCCTAGGAAGCTCATGTCATAAAGATAGGCCTTGCCCTGACAATACCATGCTTTTGCTCATGGGATTTTGGCCCTGAAATAAAGTGATTCTTTGTTGCTATAATTGTACCTATGCAACATTGTTACCGACGAAATGATGTCTTTTAACCTTCCCTACCTCCTCATAGCACTGTAATCCAAATCGCTCTGTTGGTTAAACAAATGGCAAAGTTTTAGAAGAGAACCCGAGCTGATGTAATGGCAGATTGCTGCTAGAAGAGGGGAGCCTGTCCTACCTTTCCCTGTCCACCCCTTTTCTTCCCTTAACCATGACTGTTCTGCTTCCTGCTTTGTGCCAGTCTTCATCTGTTTGGGATCCTTCAGTTGAATACATTGAACCAGAGGCTTGAAAAATGAAACCTAAAGTGAAAAAGTGAAAAAACTTAAATACACATACGCAAAAAGGGGAGATTTTTTTGACCACGCTGGTCAGCAGAGGGTGGAATCCAGCACAGGGGAAGGAAAGAAACAGAACGCAGCATGAAAATGAGAGCTGCAGTGAGGATAGGAATGCGATAAGGAAGAAAAGAGAAAGGAAGGAGGAATAGGAGGGCAATGAGCTGTTATTTAAGCCTATCCGTTTGGTGGAATTCACCTTCCTGTAGCCCAAGCCTCAAGGTGAGAGACCTGTCCTCTGCCTTGCATCTTTGCCCGAGACCTTTGCCATTCATTTGCAAATGGGTCCAGCAGCAGCAAGGATAACCACAGCACCCGCCTGCGTGAAGGAATGCGGGATGCACACCGTGGTTCAGGACCCCCTGCTCCGGACACCTGGATGAAGCTCTTGGCCTCAGCTTACCAAGCACTGCTGCTGGACACGTTAGTGCACAAAGCCCTGGGAAGAAGCAGGGAGTTAAGCTCCGAGGCAGGGAGGAAATGAGCTGAAATGAATGTAAGAAGCACTGTTTTCAGGCTGCAAGACATGTAATAACTAACCTGAACAAAAGCTCTCTATCCCAGCAAGGTGTTAATTATATGCCTTGTCTTTCTGGATCCGTGCGAACAGGGTCTCTTTGCCCACTGGGAACAATAGGTGTAATTATTATTTAGTTGGAGAGAGAGGAAGCCCAGCTGCCTTTAATGCACAGGATCAAATGAAGGCCAATAAAGTGTGTGCACACGTGGCCTGCGCTCTGTGGCTTAGTGTAACCTACAAAGTTTGCCAGTGTAATTCTAGGGTGTGGAAAGAAATCAACTCCCCCACTGCTGGCAAGGCACTGGTGTAGACAGAGCTGTGCTGACAGATGAGTGTTCCTGACAGTTTGGCGTGTCTGGGTATGTAGGTGGCATTGCTGTAGGCTGAAATTCCCTTTGGTGGCACAGGCCGTGTCTCTGCCAGGGGGTCTGACCCATGCTGCTCCACGGCAGTGGCTTTCCCAGGACAGGCAAGGACAAGCACACTTTTGTTGTTGTTGTTACTGCAAGAGATCTCCTAGACTAGGACAACGTTTTTCATGTGTTAGTTTGCTGATGCTCCAGAGGTATTATGGGGTACAGCGCATGTTTGTAACAGCTGAGCTTTGTGTTTCAGTCTCTGGCTAAGGAGTGCCACAGGGGAACGAAACCTCTGAGGCCGAAGCAGGAAAGTATTCACGCCAGGAAGTGATGCAGGACTGCTCAGCTCTGCTGGAGGGACGCAGGCAGCTGCATCATGAGGACCTGGTAGAGACAGAGGACAACCCACTGAAGCCTGTGTGTATGATACTCTCTCTCCTGCCATTCCAGAACTAAATTAGAAGAGAAATCTAAAAAGCTATCATAAGACTGTCTTGGTAGGGCCTGATACTGCTCTGTCTCCACCAGTATCTGTTCAGTTCTCCCAGTGTAGGACATCCCCTATGCAGAATAGTCCCATGGTGCAAAGCTGCCAAGCTCTGCTCCCTGCAGCTAACCCTAGGTGCTGCTCACCACCTCTTCAGCACACTCTTATTATAGTACATTCCTCCAGCCTGCTCATTTGCTCCTTCACTTTGGGAACCAGAGGATTTTCACCCTCCTGGCTGAGCACACAAAGTGTGGACCGTTATGTCAACATCCATGCTGGCTCTGATTTCAAGAGTTGACTGTCATCAAGCATCAGTGTCACCAGGGAGCTTTTCTGCTAGGTATGGTCCAGACAACTGCTTGGACTGATCTTGTTAATGACTTATGTGCAGCTGTAGAAGAACATGGAAACCTTCTCTGCCAGAATGCTAGAGGAATTTCTAGGTTTAACCCTCCATGGAGTATCCTAGGCTTTGAATGTGAATAAAAAGGCGTCTTCTGGTAAATGAGATTAATTTTATTAGGAGGGAAAATGTAAGAAAGTTAGCATTAAATTTGTGCACAAGTACAGTAAGTGTTGGTTGGAAAAAACATAGAGACCACCTTATGGATAGCTTAAACAACCACAGCTAACTGAAATCTGAGAGTGCAAACAGAACATAGATCTTTCTGCTACCTCCTCAAAGCGTCAGGACTGGGCAAAGAGGTGCTTTGACAAAAGTTTCTTTCCCTCTGCTAAACGCATGCTTTTCCTGAAGAGGTGCCATGTATAAAGAAGAAATCATGCTAAAGGCGTAATTTTGTTTTCCAAGTCAATGTTTCATTTGCCTCCTCTTAGAATATACATTTCTTTGCTTATGATCTTGGCATGGCTATGCATATTTTCTATTCTCTTCAGGGGTGGTTTGCTTTGTTGTCATAGCAATGCCTTCTAACTCCTGCACTCACCAGTTTCTTTTCAGGTTCCTGCAGGCTGCAACCAGTCCCTCATTGTGATGATCACATCTCCTAGCAGCTCTAACGCCTCTTTTTTTATCTCCTAACTATAGGCACATTCAGTAGCACGATTCCAAAGAATTCTGGCCCAAACAGGTTTTCAGCTTGAAGTTAAAAAAAAAAAAAGAGAAGAAAAAAGCAATAACATTGTTTGTATCTATATGGGGTCTTCATTGTTCTACTGATGATCTCATATTTCAACATTTTTATTCATTCATCTTCTTATCTTTTCTTGGGCTTGAGCTATAACTGCCTTGGTGATCAGGTTATCGAAGATGAGGTGCACCAGGTTCATCAATGTTGCCTGAGGACTGTTTTTCCCTAGGTTGTGATCACAAAGGCAATGTGAGGCTGGGACCAGGCCAGCTCAAACAAAATTGTCCCCTTTTCCTCTTCAGTCTTGCTCAACAGCTTTCCTTCCGCAAAGCTCCCCTTTTAGAAGCTTATCACCTCCCCTTGTGTCCAGCTCCACCTTGAATGGCTGGTGAGGCAGACCTCTTCAACTGTCCCCTGCTAAGCCAGACAAGAAAGACTTAAAGCTATAGGAGCGAGGGAGGCTAAATGAAATTCTTAAACTTCCTCCCATCATCCAGGGCACTCTTTTAGTATGAAGTAGATAATCCAAGGGACATTCATAGAATCTTAGGATCATTTAGGTTGGAAAAGACTGTTAAGATCATTGAATCCAACCATAACTCTACCAAGTCCGCTGCTAAACCATGTCCCTCTTGTTGGGACATGGGCAAAGTGGGATGGGGTAAGAAGTCAACTTTGCACTCAGCTTTGCTGCGGGCTTCTCCGTCCTTGAACAAGGCACCTCTATCCTGCACATCAACGCACCCAGGCTGCAGTATTATGTGTGTATGGGAAATGCTTTCACAGGATGGGGCGATTCTACCATCTTGCACTGCGCAGCTCTCCCTCGTTTTGTTGATGCAAGCCGTGTATCTGAAAGGGTACATGAGGCTTCCAAAGGAGCGAGCCAAAGGAGCCATAGCCTATATACTCACCCCCGACTATTTTCCTGAGACAGATTATTACAGGCTTGCATTCCACCCTTACCCCACAAAATACAAATCACAGAACAGTGATGGCTCCTGCTCCAAAGAGCTTTGTTCATCGCGTAGTGGCTGTATGAGGTTGCTGGCTAATATTTTGTTGCTGTTGGAATTAGTTTCAATATGAATCAATACCAATTTTTTTAGTGCGGTAGGCACACACGCTATACAATTGAAAGCAATTTTAAAGGAACTCATGCTTTAATGGAACTCCTCTTGGATTTCAGTTCCAAAGCTACTACCAGGCAGGATCATTAGTTGTTTGCTGTCTTTGTAGACATTACATTCAGTGTGGATTGTTGTTGTTGTTGTTTTTTAAATCAAAGATGTTTGATCTTTTTTTTCTTTTTCCCCAAAGTAGGAATATTTATCTCTGAATCCCCCAGCAGCTTTGGAATGCAGCCTCCACACAGACTTTAATAGCAAAACCCACTTCTTCTGACTCAGGGACCATTTGATGAAATGTCTAGAGAAGCAAAAAGCAGCAACAAAAAAAGCTTTACACAGATGCTTCCTTGTGACTAACAGAACGTCCACCCAAAGCGGAGAGAGTATAAGTACGTTTGTCATATGTGGGTGTATTTTTCCCATACATTCATTTTTAAAGCTATGCAGTAGAGCACTATAAAATTATAGTTTTACAAATAAGCATTATTTGACCGTCATGGGGCTGAGCTGATGACTCACTCTGTGACCTCCATGCAAGTCATTTGATTTTCTCGTTCCTCAGTAAGACTAGCTGGGAAACAGGCTGAAAAAAAAAAAAAAAAGAAAAGAAAAACCAGAGACATTCCTGACAATATGTTCCCTACCTAAGCTTTGTGTGTCGGCTGGAAACACAACACTGGAAATAAGAGCTTTACAGCTGTTGGCTTGATGTCTGTGCCCAGCCCTGCAGGAATTGTGGGTGGCCAGTGTCTCTGAAAAGCACACTCTAAATACGGGTTGTGGTGTCTGACCTACTCTAAAACATTAGCAGTAGAAGACTTGCAGTCAGCTGCCAATACCATTATAGTGTCCCACCAATATCGTTACAGTGTCCCGTTGTCATTGTGGTGTGAGTTGGGTCTTTTAGCAATATAAATGTACCGTCACCAGATGCACTGGGAAACATTACCCTTGTAACACAGCACTTACAGGCTTCAGCACGCCTCTAGACACCTCTGTCCTCGTTGTTTACTTTCTGATACCAGGCTTCTCTTTGACCTGAAAGCTACATATTTGCACATAAACACCTTCTTTATGAAAGCAGTCTCATGATCTCCAGCAAGCGGCATAGTTGTGCAGTGTTGCCAGGGTCCAAACTATGAATTTATCCCTCCCTTGCACTATTACCAGCATTCTGAACACTTCCTCAGTGTTCAGAAGCTGTGGGGCACATCTCAAAGAATTACCAGGTTGCTCTGATTTTCAAGACCCAATGTTTGCTAGCCATCTTTTCTTTAAAGCACATCTATGTTATGCTTTTGAAGTCTTCTTTGCAGAGGATAGCAAGAAGAATATAACTTCCTTTAATGACACCAGGGACTGTGCAGTCTCCTGGCTCCAGGAACTGGGGCTTAAGGGGTGAAGCTTGGAAAGGCCCCTCTGATTTGTGCCTGTCTTTGTTTTACATATGTTTCTAGCTTATTTTCCTGTTGCTATTCATTGCTGTTTTGCTCTCACTATGCTTTTCCCTCAGTTTCTACCTAAGGGGCCTTGATCTATTTTGAGAAGGACGCAGCAGTTATCTTAAAAAGAAGTCTCATTGACTTTATTTTGACTCCTCCTTTCTGGTTGCCAGTTACATGAACCCTTCCTTCCAACCTTCCATCCAGTGCAGTTGCTACTGAGGAACAGCAACTTTAAGCTTTCCATACATACACTCTGAATAACTAGGTGTCAGCTCTGAAGCATCTGTACCATACCTTGAAGCCATCCGCTTGCTTCAGAGCTGCCTCATGACTGACAAAGCAAATTTACTGGATTTAAGAGCCACAGCCAAAGAAATAATTGCCCTTCTTAGTTTGTGTTTCCTGTCCATCAAGTGCTGGCATTTCTGCAGCAGGGTTGGAGGGCGGGTCTTGTTTCTCTCTGTCTTTAGGCCCAGTTTATGCTCTGTCAGTTAGATAACGCATCTGATGAGGATAGAATGATACTGGATGAGCAAAGCCAGTGTTTCCCTGTGCAGCTGTCCTGCTAGCAGGATTATCTTGCTGGCCCCTGATGCTGTAGCTGTCCTTGTCCTTGTCCGTTGTGGTCGGCTGCCTGGGACATGACAGAGATCCAGGATGTGGGGTGGGTGAGACCTGCAAAAGGATCTGTGTGATGGACAAGCCTGCTGAGCAATGGAGCTTATGAAGTGATAGTGAAATCAGCCCCAAGAGGGTGACTCCTCTCTCTTCTGAGCAAGTAAGCTGCTGAAGCTGAGTCACAGTCCCAGCCATTTGGAAGGCTGGGGGGCTGGAATGAAATATAACAACAATTAACAAAAGAGAAATGTACTGAATAAGAGCCTCCTCCATTTCATTTTCCTTATGGATGCTATTGATTCATCACTTTAGCAGTCCTGGCTCTCACCCAGAATGGAAAGGGCACAATATAGGTTGTCTGGAAGCCGTGGCTACGGAAGATAAGGAATATTCCTGTTCAGGAAACCTTCTTGCACATGTCTTACCTAAATTCTTTATGCAGAACAGCAAAATGTTCACAGGGAAAGAATTGTGCCGGTTTGGATTCCTGTGCTATTTGAAGGTGGCTATTACCAAGTGGGTAGTATCAGTCACTGCGAGGGGTTGTTCTGGGAGCAGCTGATGCTGTGAAAGCTGCTTCCTTATGCATCTCCATCCTGTGCCTCTGTATGCACAACCCTGTAACTACAGCTGCACCCAAAGTCTTGCACAGCCCTGCACCACCTCCAGTTCCCCCCAGCAGGTTCGTCCCACTCGCTTTCCTCTACCACAGCGACAACTACCCAAGTGCAGACACTTGTGTGACCACCGTCTAGGCTGCTGGTGTGTGCATGCTGCTGGCTCATCCCACAAGTGGTAGTGGAACTACATGGTCTTTCCTAAAACAGGGGCATTCATTTGGGTATCTCTTCTCAGCCCAGTGCTGATTTTCATTAAGCTTGGTGAGGTTGCAAAGATATTATTTTCCTACCTTCCTGCCAAATTTAGCTGGAATTGGCCAACAGGTTTGAAAGCATTTGAATGGGGAAGGAGGGTGGGAAAGGAGAGGAAAACAGACAGCAGGATCACATAAGCCTCATTTCATTAGGAAGCCAGGCTAAAAAAAGAGAGTTTAACTTCTAGCTATTAACAGTTTTGGATTTGTCTTGAATACTTAGCTATACAAAGAGAGCTGGTTTTTATCCAGACCAGTTAATAAACAGGTGTCATCACTGGATATGTTTGAGAGATTGTTTTTCTGTTACCTAAGTGAATGAAAGGAAGAAGGAAAAATTCTTGATGCTTATATATTTGTGAAGGGGAAAGTGGAGGAGTAGAAGACATTATGAGCAAACAGAGGGGGCAATGCTGATGATATACAGTTAAAATCATTTTTACCATGGTAACAAAAAATAACCTCCCCTAGAATGCATTTGAATCTACAGAACCAATGTAAACTGAGAAAGCGATGAAGGATGTCTTGTTTAAAACATAATTCATGGCAGCTCCAGTGAAATTCTTAATGAACTATGATATTCTCCTCTTAAAAATCATGTTTTGAAAATGGAAGCTGTTAAACTCTTTGAATCTTCACTTCCAATAGTTGCCAGCAAAATCTGGTCCAGGGAGTCAATTAGAAAGGATTCTCCCATGCGCCAGGTTTGATTATCTCCTTGTTGTGCATCAAATTGCTGTTTAGCTCTTCTTTCTGACCTCCTGCCCAGAGTTTAGGATTGTTTAGTCTTCTTTTCCAGAGGTTACCAAAGAAGCATTGGATCATACAAAGCTAGCAGCATTGTGTCTGTCTTGCAATAATGAGCACAGTTGCAAAAGGAAGGGGAATGCCTAGATTAAACACAGTCTTAGGGAAGACTTTCCCCCCAGCAGTTACAGTTTGCTGGTGAATACAGTTGCATGTAAGCAGAAACTTTGCTTGGTTCTTGTGTGGAAGAAGCTACGTATGAAAAAAGAGTGAATCTAAACCCAAGAGACTGTGTCTTACTACTCTAAGCCAGCTGTCTGAAAGGAAATGGTCAAAACCTTGTCAATCGTTAAGAAAGAATTTGCTTACCAGATGTGCATAATAATCCTGTGAATATTAAAAAAAAAGGGAAATCTGACTCCTTGCTGAGGACCAGGGCTTGCCACTCCTGTTTCACTGACATCAGCAGGACTCTTCGTGTCACAGAGGGCAAATATTTTCTGAGAGCAGATTCCTGTTCTGAACCCTCCTACATCATTTACGTATGCACCACCACTACAGGATTGCTCAGAGGCTGCTGTGGGTGACCTCTTTCTTCCCGTCTCCCCCACACTTGTGTGTAAGCCCCTAAGACTCAGAACCGGAGTACTACCACATGTGGTCTTGGCTGGACCTGGATGTTATGTATGGCAGGGATTAGAGGGCTCCTCCAGGATCACCAAAACATCTTTAGTGAAAGGTTAGTGGTACATTTGAAAAGGGTCATTCAGCTTGGGAAGCCACTGGAGAGTGACAGCCCAGAAGGACACTTATTCTCTTCTCCATCTGGTTGGACCTATGGAAAGATAATACCACTGTCACTTTGATGGAGTTGTCCATCTAGCATCCACTACAGGCTTCAAGGAAAGTCTGCTGGCTGAGCTCAACCCACCAATTCAGCCTGTTTGATCCAGCCTGTCTGATTGTGTCTGAAGTGGATTAGGCGGCACTTAGATAAGGTGATCCCACCTACAGAGTTGGGAAGGTGGTAACCCTCTAGCAGGCAGGATCTGACAAGTAAGTGGGAGGTGGATACATCTTCCAGCGGAGCAGCTGTTTGCATCCTGGCCAGGTCTTTTAGTCTGAACTTGTAATTGCCTTCCAGAAGTCAACTAAACAATCACAGAATTGCCTAGACTGGAAAAGACCTTTAAAATCGAGTCCAATCATTAACCTAACACTGACAAGTCCTCGACTCAACCATATCCCTAAGCACTATGTTTATATGTCTTTTAAATACCTCCAGGGATAGGGACTCTACCCGTTCCAATGCCTGATAACCCTTTCGGTAAAGGAATTCTTCCCAATACCCAACATAAACATCCCTCCGTGCAACTTGTGGCCATTTCCTCTTGTCCTATCACTTGTTACTTGGTTGAACAGACTGACTCCACCTCTCTACAACCTCCTTTCTGGTAGCTGTAGAGACTGGTGAGGTCTCACTAAGCCTCCTTTTCTCCAGGCTAAAATACCCCAGTTCTCTAAACCATTCCTCCTAAGACATGTGCTCTAGATCCTTCACCAGCTTTGTTGCGCTAAACAGGAGCAGAGGCTACTCAGCCTTGCAAGAGACCCGTTTTAGGATCACCCATTTAGTCATTTTTGGATGGGTGCTCGGTCCATTAGTAAAGGTGGTAGCTTTACTGTAACACTGTAAGATGCTGTTCCATGCTCCTGGCAACAAGAAATCCTCTTAGACTGCGGGATTTGGGGTCTTTTGACTCCTCAGAAGAGAGTGACAATTAAGTTGGGCTAAAGGACAGCGGTGTCACAGGAGCAGAGCAGGATGAGCTGGCCACGGGGAGGAAGAGTTCTGTAAAGCGGGGGAGCGAGGCCCGGAACAGCCAGAGCAGCCTCTGAAGGGCAGCGCTCTGAAGCCGGCTTGGCGGTGGGGTGCAGCGCTGCGGAGGGGCGGCAGCCAGCGCCCCGGGACCCCAGACCCAGCGCCCGAGCTGTCCCGTTCCCAGCGACAGGCCTCGGACGTGC
>VZZY01021824.1:91147-101350 GCA_013400335.1 Eurystomus gularis | reverse complement strand
AAACTGATGTGTTATGGTCTAGAGAAGTGGTCTCTGCAGTGGGTGGGGAACAAGATGACAGGCCACACCCAGAGGGTGGTGGTAAATAGCTCTTTCAAATTGGTAACCTGTCACATATGGGGTCCCCCAGGGATTGATATCTGGCCCAACACTATTTAATATTTTCATAAGTGATCTAGATGATGGGATCAAATGTACACTGATAAAGTTTGCCAGTGATACCAAACTGAGATGGGAAGGGCACACTTCAGAAGTGAGAGCTACCCTGCATGAAGACCTGGATAGGCTGGAAGAATGGGCTAACAACCTTATGAAGTTCAACAAGGACAAGTGTAAGGTCTTGCACCTGGGAAAACAATCCAGTAATGTAGCACAGACTGTGATCTACCCAGCTGAGGAGCAACTCTGTGAAAAGGGACCTGAGGGTCCAGGTGGACAAGTTCTGTACAAATGAACAGTGCACTACTGCAGCAAAGAAAGTCAACAGGACACCAGGTTATCTCAATAACAGCATTACCATCAGATATAAAGAAGTCATTATCCCACTCTATTCAGTCCTTGTCAGGCCACACCTGGAATACTGTGTTCAGTTTTGGTCCCCACTACGCAAGAAAAAGATGTGGACAGGCTGGAGAGGATCTAGAGAAGACTCACAAAGATGATCAAAGGACTGGGAAGCTGCCATATGAAGAAAGGCTGAGACAACTGGGTTTGTTCAAGCTTGAGAAAAGAAGGCTTAGAGGAGACCTTATCACTATGCTCCAGTATTTAAAGGATGACTACAAAGAAGATGGAGACTCCCTGCTTACAAGGAGTGACATGGAAAAGATGGGGTTAATGGGTACAAGTTATTCTTGAGGAGATTCTAAATGGACACAAGAGGAAAGTTTTTCACAATGAGAACAGTAAACCTTTGGAATAGTTTCCCCAGGGAAGAAGTGGATTCCCCAACATTGGCCACTTTTAAGATTTAGCTTGAGAGGTTGCTGGACTATCTTGTCTAGACTGTGCTTTTGCCAAGAAAGGGTGGACCAGATGATCCTTGAGGTCCCTTCCAACCTGGTATTCTATGATTCTAGAATCAAAGCTACTTCCATAGGTGACTGCAGGTTCTGAACAGGTGTCTGACAGAAGAAAGCACGGAAGAGATGATTCAGTAGGTTTCTCACCACCTTCCAGCAGTGACAATTAAAAAAGACTGGCAGTTACTCAATACCAAAACTACTTTCCCTACAATTTTTTGTCATTTATTAGGGAGCCATGTTCCACTTATGGCAAATTATGAATTAGATGATCCATTAAATCCCACACAGTCATCTTTGCCAATAACACATTTTTGTTGTCAGCTGCTTATGCTGAACCTAATATAATTGACTCAGGCTGCAGTAAGAATCAGATTGAAATTCACATCAAGCTTTGTATAAGAAAGCCCCCCCCCCCCCCCACCCTTTTTTATATAGTCTTGTGATAGCCAAGATTTTAAACATGGTTTTTATTTATGCAAATGAAGTGTCTGCTGTTAGTCATAACATTATTTTAGTATTCTATTAAGTAGTAAGGTGTTAATTGGGTAAGAGTGTTTCTAAATTTCTGAAAGACAATTCTGCTATGTTTTATTCTCCGATGAAATTTAAAATGGAGCCAAACGGGTATTTTAAGTATTTTTAGAGACAAGGAGGTGGTTGCCATAATTCATTTATTTTCCAGTCACTCCAGCATTTCCAGCTTTGTTATGCCTCACTGCTTGCAAAGTCAGTCAGCTTCCAACAGTCAAACAACACTTACTATTAAAGCTAAAGATTTACACAAAGCAGACATTCTCCCTAGCTCTGGACTCCTCCTAATTGGTAAGATCCCATGTGTGTGTCTTTCTAACTCAGTTAAAATAAAAAACCTAAAATCACAGGCTTCTATAGACCAAAAAAAGGTTTAAAGTGATATTTTTTTTTTCCCTTTTAATATCAAGCTGTCTTTAGAATTATACTAATTTTCTTCCAGGGCCTGATCCAAAGCTGAGTGAATTCAATGGAAAGACTCATCAGCTTCAATAGAATGGGAGCAGGTTTATAACACACCATATGCCAAGTATGAAAGTATCCATCTGTCACTGATCCATATCTTGTTATTGTTATGTGCATTACATCAAGGGATTAGTTTTCTAAGAGATGAGGCTTGTAAAGGAGTTGCTGGAGGAATTTATAAACAAGGTTTTATAAATATGTAAGTACATTGTAGGCACACATCATCCAGGTCAGCAGTGCTACCATGACTGTCCGACAGCATTTTTGTGTTTGCCTCCACAGTTGCAAAGAAAGTGCACTATAACCTACAAGCTCAAGCCTCTGGCTGTTCAGTTGCTGATAGATTTATAGCTGATAGGTACTTCACTGCAAGTAAGCACCAAGCAAAAGCCTCTGTGACCTTCATGCACAGGGCACTCGGCAGCAGAGCAGTGTGGCAGTAGTCAGGGTCCCATCACTGGTAGCCAGCATCAGTCTCACACAGGCATCAACAATATTCTATCATATTATTGACTATCTGCCCTTGTTTTGCCTGAAAAGCAGGGAACAACATTCTCTCTGATCACAGAAAAGAAGCATGATGGCACAAGTCATTTTTAAAAGCAAGTTAACAAAAGTATAAAAGTCCTCCAGCAATTAAGGATCTTGCTTGTTTAGTTAATTACCCTTTTCAACATTTCCCTACATTTTGGCAAACATTCACAGCCCTCAAAACAAGAGAACAGAAGGCGGGGGTTAATCTAAAGATCCCTCACCATCTCCTTTCTCTTCAAGATGAATCACTTACATTTGAGAGCGTGCTGAAAATTCGTTTCATCAACCGATCCCTTTTGCTCACAAGTTGAGATAAGCAGAAGCAAAGCTGCTCTGAAATCAGCAGTTGTGATGAGTAGGCTCCTATATTTAGGCGTTCACCTGATCCAGAGTAAGCCCCAAGAAATTACCCTGTCAGCATTGTGCCCCATAAACCCACTGCCTCTCATCCTTCTCTCAAAACAGCCCCCACAGCCAGCTGGCTCCCAGCTCCTCCCCATAGACTCTTCCTACATGTGCCAAGAGCTGATAGCCAGCAGCCTGTATGCACACAGCCTACATCCTTCTCCCCAGCACCTCTCAATAACCAACTCTGTCTCCTCTCCACCCTCTCAGTCCTTCCCCCCTATGCATGCTTTCCACTCATGCCTCCTTTGAGATCTCACACTGGCTTTTCCTCCATGGCCCTTTTTCCTTACCTTCCACTCCCACTTGTCACCCCAGTGACTCACACCCCTGCACATCCCCATTATTTGTTTATTCTCTGGGTATAATCCTACCTAACCTATGCTAAATTCCAGTTTCTGCTCATGAACACGTGTACAAAACCTAAAACTCTTTCCTAGCACAGGCAGCCATCATACTCAGGACAACAGGTAAAAAGTAGGTCTAATTAAAATAGCCCTCATAGTAAGAGAGCTTGCCTAAGGACAGTGATCGCAATAGTGCATCAACTTGTCCCAGGCACCTCAAAACTTTTTTTGAGCTTGGTTCCAGTTGTCTGAAACAATGTTCAGTGTTTCACCTTTGACAAAGCTTATCTGTTCATACATCGCCTCTTGGAATCAGCGGGCATAAATTTATATTTGGAGTCACATCTTCTCCAAACCCAAATACATACAGAAACAGACTTTTAGAATTAAATCTATTTTGCACTTTAATTGGACAGTCTTCTCAAAAGCTACTCTATATAATACTTAAGTGATCAGCACATCAAAAAACTGACTTTAAACTGATGAAGCTGAGCAAAATTTTGCTCTACACCACCACCAATTTTGTTTAGTGTGGACAAAGAACAACAGTTAAAATCTAAGCTGTTGCAGACAGTTGGGATGTTTAGGTCACTACCATATAACCTTTTACTACCTCAATATTGCTAAAAATATAGGGAAAACCTTTTTGATATTTGTCATTTTATCAACTATAACAGCTAACCTCCCAAAAACACCATGCAACTTTTTCATCAGTACTTTTCATCAGGACAGAAAATCCACAGTATTACACACCTGTCCTTGTTATATTGCAGATGGCAAAGCAGCAATGAAGGAATCTGACTAAGGAGCAATTTATACACTAAGCAGGTTACAGACATGCCTGATGAAGAAAGATGCTAACCTCACAGAATAAAATTAAAATTACAAAGCCCATGCCAGGATTCCACAACACTGCTTCATTTAAAATAAATAAATAAATAAATAAAATGCTTTCCTAAGAGCCTCAGAAACTTCTCAGTGTGTTTTCCTAATTGTACTGCTCATCCATGTAAAAGAAATGATCTTTGGGCAACTCTGTCTCTAGAAAACTGGAAGCTACGTGTGCTTTTCCATATAATGTTACCCTTCCTCTCTCCATCTATCAGACTGTGAATTTAGAACAAACATTACATACACTAACTTACTCTTCCTCCAATACCTGAAGTTGAACAGATATTTTTGTTGCTATGAGGATACAGAAATTTGATTTTCCAAGTTTACATTTAAGCTCCTTAGAATCAGTGATTAACTTCATTAGTAGTCAGAGAGGTGAGAGTCCCTCTCCATTTCTCAGGGGAATGATAGGTTTTACAGGAAACCTAAAACAAGGTCTACAATTGGATTCTTTCCTTATTTTGGTGTTTTTTTTACAATCTGACTGACCACATGCTACTGATTCTCATATAGAATAGCCATCACCACCCCCTCTCCTCCTGAAAACTTGTCTTCCTTTCCACAGGAACATTCACTTGAAATGAATATTACCTTTATAGTTCAGAAAAGAACGGTGGAGCTGGCTGTGCACATGTGAAATATCCTCACTGGGGATTACTTAAAAGGACTACATAACTGAGCACGAAGATCAGGACCAGTTTGAATCCTACAGCTGGGCCCCTGTTAAGGATATCATTTTATCTAAAGACCGCAAAAAAACCTTCACAGAAAAACCCTTATAATCTCTCAAAGAAAAGCTTGATAGCCTTTGCCTTTCTCATGTTTTCACACTTTTTCTTGAATCAAAGAATTTTGAAATTGATCATTACTGAAATTATGGACCCAAATGCTGACATTATTTCAACACAAATGCCAGTTCTCCTACAGACAACATCACTAGACTGGATCTGTTACTAGGCCAGAAGCACCATTCCACTACAGAACTAGTTGCTAATGTTTAATAATGTTATCTGTCTTCCATTTATTTACGAGTGGCAATTATCTGCATGGAAAACATTGACTTGATTGCTCAAACAGCCCCATGGATATCCAGTCAATAGCATGTAACAGACACTGAAAAATTAGAGCTTGCTTGTGTTTCCCAGCAGTGCTGATGCAGAACCAATCCAAACTTTTCAACTTGTCCCTATAACATCATAGAAGTCATTGATATCTTACACTGAATCAGCCTGGATTCTTTTCTTGGCTTGTTTTGGGTGGGTGGGTTTGGTTGGTTGGGTTGTTTGTTTTGGGGGAAGGTGCTTTTTTCCCCAGAAGCTTACTTTATCAGAACTACGTTTATTATTCATATTGAACTTCTGGCTCAGGACTCACCATGCTACACTTTCACAAAACACTGATGAAAGATGGTTCTGGATTGCAGAATTTACAGTCTATAAGAAAGATGAAAGACAAATGCAGAGAAGCCTGCATTAAGAAACATGCGGGCTCAGTGTGTCAGAAACTGTCTCAGCACATTGATTGCTGAAGAGGTTAGACTAGTCCCTATGCTCATTTCACCTCAGGTTTAAGTGAGAGCACTAGTGAGTGCTAGGTTTTTCACATGGAGAGCATATTCCATGAACTGCACCTGAGATACCTTCATGTCCCACAACAATCCCCAAATTCAGGAGGGAAGTAAAAGTTGGAAGTTGTTATAGTACTTAGACGACAAATGACCTAGATATGCTGGTGTTTTTTCTCTGTGAACCCTTATCATTTATAACCTCCCAACAGATTTCCATGTGAAATTACTGGATGAATGCCTTGTGTGTTTTCTTTTCTCTTTGTAGTTCCTGTTAGTTTTACAGATTAAAACCAGACTAGTTGATCTATGTCATTGCTTTCTACCATTTCTATTTGGATCCAGTAAAAAAAAAAAAACACAAACAGGTTGGTTATGGAGTGCATTTGTTTTTACTGCCCTTGTGCTCTCTATGGTATCAGAGAAAACTATGATACATTTAAGGGAGGTAATTATGTCACTGAAATTACTTATTAAGCCTTCACTACCAGTAAACAGGCACCCTAGGAAGAGAGAGAAGAAATAAATAGGGACTTATTGTACTAATTTTCTTCTTCTCCTTTTACTTCAGAAGGAAAGTCTCTGCAACAGGTTATGCATCTTAAGATATAAAATCAATATTAAGCTACTTTCATTAAGTATTTTTAAGTTCAACATTTAGATTATCAGTCTCACTGGCTAGTATTGTACCAGAGCAGTTACTGTTCCAAGGTTTAAAAAAAAAAAAGGGTATAAGCAAAGTACTACTCTTCAGGTCCCTCTTGAAAATGAACAAGTTCTGCCAGGAAGTAAATGCCTCCCATTGACACATCAGTTCCTTTATCATTTTTCGTGATGGCTAAATTTCATAGGCATCTTTATTCCCCAAACTCTTCTCCAAGGAGAGAGACACTACATAACCCATGATTTTGTGACATGCCTTCACTTTACTTGTTCGCCTCGATTTAGTTCATCTTCTTGCTTTTCTTCTTTCAGCAATACCCTTTACAAAATTCTCTGACTCTGCATTTGTGGCTGAATCAGACCTCTAAAGTTTCTCAGAAAGGATTACAGAGGAACTAGACCTATAAGGCAGTGCAATTTAGGTATAAACGAGGACTTCAATGTACAAAGATGCTCCAAGTAAAAATGCAGACTTCCCGATTCATCAGTCCATTTCCAGAAGACATCTTCTGCTTCTCCACAAGGGAGAAGAAAAAAACCCCACCAAAAACCATGAACACCAAAACAGCACATTTGCTATCTCAGATCAGTCTAAGGTGAGAATAGGGCCTTTTAAGCTCTGTCTTTCCTGAAACTTTGTAAGACAGGTAAGTTTGAAAAAAAGCACAGAAACTTTCTTTCATCTTAAAATTTTGCCTAAAACAAAAAGCACTCTTGAAAATGGCATTTGGGAAAAGCAAGGTCTCCACTACTGTAGACTGCTTCCAAATATGCTTTTTTATAGTACCACTTCCTAGCATGTTATTTAAACTTCTGATAATATAACCAAATGTATGCTACTAAAAATAAAACAACTTAAGTCTTTCATACATAATTAAAACTGGTTCAAGAGAGGAGCAACATCCACTTTCACTAAGATTTCTTCTTCTGTTTGGAGACGAGGGGAGAAAAACCAAACAAAAACAAAAACCTCACACTCCCAAAAACACACTTCAGAGAAAATACTAAACCTACTACATAATCTTGCCAGTAATATGGTCTGTCTTTACTTCCCTAGTAGCAGAAGCGATTACAGATAGTTCATGAGATCCAAAACATGACTGAAGTGATAACTGAAGATGTCTGTCTCCTTTTAAACACAGAAGTATAACTTCAGAATATGCATAAGGCAATAATTTAAGGTGTCTCTAACATTTCAAGACTCCTTTTTGATGGAGACAAAACAGTGTTTCACTTAAACATGGACAATTAGAGTTTCTACTCTCAGTAGTTTTGAAAAGCCATTTTTCATTTCTTCATTTCTCTCACACAGTGAACTAACTCAAGCAAGTATATCTTTTCAGTAATATCAGGTTTAAAAATATGCAAGACTTCCAGAAAGGAAAACAATAAGTGTTCTGCTATACATAAAATCCCCTGCTCATGTTTGTAAGAAGAAGTCTTCACATTTCAACTTTCCTTTCCCAGTGAAATGCAAAAAGTATACCTTGATAAGCTTAGAGAGAGACTGAAAGTTTTGTCTTTGGTCCCCCTACTCCCTCTTACTGAACACCAGTTTTGAGATGCTAATGAAAAGGTGTCATTTTAACACTTGAAGGCTGCTAAATCACCTTCCAGTAGTAGACTTGTAAATTTACAACTCAGACATGGCTCTCAAGAAGGTTCTAGGAAATAGATACAAATATCTATAGTTTCTCTGCAGAAGTTTGTGCTTTAGTAAACTGAATACACAACAAGCCACTTTATCCCTCCTCTGTAAATCAGATACCTTGTTGCAGGCACAGTTGCTTAGATACAGAGTAATCAGGGTAAGTGAATAAATCAAATTATCAATAACATATACGATTGCATCCTATTATTGAAACAGTCAATTGAAGTAATTTAGATTAGTTAGAAAATAGACATTTAAAACTTGCTGGGCAATCTGAGATGCCAAATAATTAAACAAGCATTAGTAGACATTTTAAGGTTTATTGCCAATACATTAGAAACATTTTTCCCTTTACAACAATAATTTCAGGAACTACTCATGTAAAAATCTCTCTTCAGTCACTCTGAAGTAAACACTCAACCAAATACTTCATAAATTGTTATTCTCAATACAAGGTAGACCCTTACACAACAGACTTTGAATGCAACCATTAGAAACTACTCTGTGCTTGCAATGACTTTACTGCATTTGACAACATGTGAGACTGAAGTGATGGGAAAAGTTCATCTTAGAGGAGAGATGATTAATACAAGACAGAATAGAGGTGCACAAAGTAACATATGGTAGCAAAACCCCAAATTAGATACTTCTAATTGCTGTGCCTCCTAATGCAAGAGTAAAGGCCAATCAATGAAACTGAAAAGCAGACATTTCAAATGGATGAAGGAAATCTTTCTACACAAGCTATGACTAATCTGTGGAAATCACTTCCACAAAGTAGAAAGCCTCACAGCTTATTAGAAAAAAGGTTCATGCAAACATTATTTGTATTTAACAAGATAAATTTATCATTAATTGGTGGGAGCTATAAGAGGGTCTAGAGAAAACAATTTTTAAGAGCAACTTAAGCCATTCTCAAACGAGTTACTGTTACAGTCCTCTTGGAGCTCTCTTTGAGCTTACCCTTGACAAATGGCATTTGACTATATAGGTAATTGTTCTAAGTTGATACAACTCTTTGAAATTCACAGTCCTCCAGAAAGCATCTATAAGGTCATTGATCTCACACCGATTTACTTAGTGAGATATAGGGAGAGTCACTCTGGAGACTTGGCTACAAAATCCATAGCAGCAATGACAGCTACTGTCCTTTCAGATAGAATCTTGAACTCCAGAAATAAATTAAGCACAAAACTTAAAGTATCTCTTTTTTCCTCCCCTTTTCCTGCCTTTTTTTTTCTCCTCTGAGTTTCTGAAATGCATTGGTGATAACTTCCTGACACGGCTGATCAAGAATTGAACAAGAGAAGACACTCTCTTGGACACGATAGTTAAAAGTAAGGAAAAACAGGCTGAGGGCAGGAAAGACAGGGGCAACCTGGGCTGCAGCAACCATGACACAGTAGGGTTCAAAAACTTGAAAAATACATTGACCAAAAACCAGGACCACAACTCTGGACTTAAGAGCAGCAGACTTTGGCCTATCCAGTGATCTGCTTTGAAGAATCCCACAGAACACAGCCCTGAAGAGGGATCCAGAAGATCTAATTAATTTTCAAGGATAACCTCCTCTAAGCTCAAAAACTGTCCATCCTTACAAGCAGAACACAAGCAAAAGATGACAAGAGATACACAGAGATTAACAAGGGCCTCCTGAAAAAAGCCAGACAAAAATGAAGTGTACAAGAGGTGAAAGCAGAGGCAGATGACCCAGGAGAATGCAAATATTTAAGTATGCAGGGACAGCGTTAGGAAAGCCAACCTGGTATTTAATTTGATGAGAGACATGAAGGGCAAAAAAAGGCTTCTATGGGTACAACAGCAGCAAAAGGAAGACTAGGGAAAAATGTAGGCCTGATGCTGGATGGAGCAGGGGACCCAGTGGCAAAGGACAGAAAGGCAGAGATGCTCAAGACCTTCTTCACTTCTGTCTTTACTGGTAAGAGTGGAACTCAGTAATCACAGGTCTCAGGATGAGCTGGGAAGTCCAGAACAAAGGAGACTTACCCTTGGTGGAAGAGGATCAAGTTAGGGAATCATTCAAACCAACTAGAGAAATATAAGTCTATGGGACCGTGGTGGGTTAACCTTGGCTGAGCGCCAGGTGCCCACCAAGCCACTCTA
>VZZY01021824.1:49242-84978 GCA_013400335.1 Eurystomus gularis | reverse complement strand
AAGAAACACATTTCTCAATTTACAATCTGTTACCATAATATGGATGCATTTGAAATGGGCAATAGCTTTACAAGATGGCATATTACTTATTCATTAGACCAAAGGGGATCTACATAAAAGCAATGCTCTGAAAAGCTGCTTGTTTGCCCTGTCATGCTCAATAGAAAGAAACAAATGTTAGTTCATGGGAAATTCAAAGTGTTGTTTCTTTTAAATAGCATTTTTTAAAGTTAAAATTTTTTTCCCTTTTGGTTTTCTTAAGTTTTATTAGTCACTGTGACACATGCTATAAAAGTTGTTAAAGGTGGGTCTGAAAAGTGGAACTTAAGCCCTAGACATGCCCCAGGAAAGACTTTGCACTACCCTTCAGTAACTGTCTCACCTTACAGATGAACTTGAGCAAAGAAATCTACAGTTAAAGCTTTCATGTGCTTCTAACAGAACAGCATTTAGATTTTTTACTTAATAAATTGCCTTAAATTTGATAAAGCCAGCCAAAATGGATTGTTATTGTCCTTTACTGTGCAGAATACACTTACTGATGAGAAGTATTACATCATTTATCTCTAAGATATTTCCTAGTGTTTTATCACATTTCAGAGAACAGCATTTCCTTGCTCCTTGTGCTAAATTATATCACTGAAGTGCTTTCCTGCTGGAAAGCCCATCTTATTTTCACAAATACAAAGACTGGCCATACCACAGTAACTGGTGACTAGCAAAAGCACATGAAGAACCTCCTTACAGTACCACATTTGAACACTTTCCAAATACATAACTCAAAATGTACAGGTACTATCACGTTACCATATGTTTAACATGAGGTTAAAATAACATTAAGCCACCTTCAAGGTAAAAAAGAAAAAATCTAAGAGCTTTAAAAGTAGCAATAGCCAAGTTTATTACTAACATCACTTTATTGCATTGTATATTCAGAGAAGCCATCTCCTTTAGTTTTAAATATATTTTAGCATAGTGAACAACTGAGCAGCCCCCTTCAGAGTTACAGGCTTTGTAGGTCTAATCACATGCAGTGATAAACAAAGATTACATTGCAGTCATGACAGTGTACAAGACAAACAAAATTACTGACCATTGTAAATTATTTTATATAAGAGCTTCTGGCAAAGCTATTAACTGAGCCATTTAAACATTAGATTGATCTCTATAAAACTGCCAGTAATAAATGGAATTAAAATATTATTTTGCAATCCTATGTCTGACAACTCTGAAGTAGTTTCCTTCACTTCAGCAAAAAAAAGACAGCCCCCTGCCATATCACAGGGAAGCTAAAGACCAAACAGTTTGAGATAAAAGAATCAAGAGTTCAATTATGCAACTGTAGAACTTACAGCATAATTTTATATATTTTTACACAACTGCTACAGTAAGTCTATTGTAAAGTAACAAAAGAGGGTGAGGTACTATAGGGCTTAAAGAAAAATTACATAGTGTTTCCAAGTTTTATACATTCCATTTGAAAAAACCAATTAAAGTTTGTGACCAAGGATCTAAGTGCATTAAAACATCTCTGTAAAACCCACTACACATTAGACACCCTCAGGAAAAGAATATGCAGAATATTCAGGAAAATATGGTGGAAGAAATCAAGATTCCATTCATGTAAGCTGAAGAGGCCAGACAAGTGCTATTTTGCATCACACTAGTGTTCTCCAGGTTCAGCTTGTAATTGCATTAAACACTGAGCACATGAAGCCTACTGAGAGAACTAGGATCCACACAAAAAAAGCCCTTGTACTTGCCTTCTCTTTAAAGCATGCATCATATTGCAGTTTGTTATAAAATCCTCATTAGGTAACAAAAAGCCTCAGCTCCCCACTTCCCACAAGTGGCTCCAACCTGTATCTCCTTCCAGATAGGTCATTGTGAGCATTTGTTACCTTCCTGTGTGGCAGCCATGCCATCCTCAAAGAAAAGAAGAGTTTCATCTGGACTTGGAGGCAAGTAAGCAAGAAAAAGCACAAACAGGCAAAGAGTATTAATACTATGACCACAGCTACTCTGGATAAGGACCTTTTCCCAAATACTGGGTACACTTGACATTAAGCACATGGGTCTTGTGATTAAATTCCCATCATTGTTCAGATATTCAAGATATTGCCTACATACTGAAGTAACAAAATAGCATCACACAAGTGCAAGTCCCTTCTGCTACACAACATGCAAACCCCTGCCCTCTCCCTCTGTCTGGTTCTACCTACCCTCAGGTTTTTCAATGTGAAATTTCTCAAGTGTTGTGGTTATATTTAGAAAGAACTAATCCAAGAGTGATTACTTCAAAAGCCATAATTAAGGAACGGAAAAGCAGGCAATATTACTAGACACAGTTAGGGAAACTAACGAACAGGCTATTCCTGAGTTCTTTGCCAATGTTTTACATTAAAGTGATGGTGTTTCATTATTTGTCTTAAAAGACTGTAATAGTCTGGAGGCTTATAAGGTTTGCTTTTTTAAAACCAAAGAGTTTTCTGCTACTCAGTTTCATCTTGTGATTTTTACTAAAGTGAAACCAGAGGCAAGATTTCTATTTCAAAAGTGAAAATAACTTCAAAAACCAACCAAATTATTCATTTCTTACAGGAAGGTTAAAAAAACCACAGGCACAAATATGAAAAACATTCTTAAAACAAACTAATGCACACTAAAGAGCACATAACCAGAACAACCCTATGATCCCGCACTCAAAGCTGCTGGTAAGGAACTAACCCAGAGCAAACAAGCTCTCTGTTCATTAAGTCAGTACTGTAAAAGCCACAGGTCTCATTAACACTAAGCCTGTAACTCCCACCTTTTTACAAGTGCCAGAGATCGATTGTATACATACAGATTTCACTGCATGTTGCTCTATGAAACCAGTTACATTTCTAATGCCTTTTATTATTGGTAACAATGCAAATTGTCACTGTCCCTGGAGTTATTTAAAGGATGTGTAAAGTAAGTGCTTAGAGACATGGTCTAGTGGTGGGCTTGGCAGTGTTAGATTAAGTTGTTGGACTCAATCTTAAAGGTCTTTTCCAACTGAAATGATTCTATGATCCTATAATTCTATGAAAATAGACTCTTTTCAAGGTTAGACTATGGAAGTAAAGTCTAGTCTTCAGACAAATAAAACAAGCTACTTTACGGAAAAAAATCAATTTTCCCTGATTTGAAACTGAGTATACAACTTCACCTTGGAGACTTACACTTTAGGAATTCAGGGATAATTTTCCAATCCTTTCTGAAGCTACATCTCATTTTCCAATCTATATACACTGTAGCACTGACAAGCTTTTGCTTTTTATCCTCCTTCATTCATACATTCCCCAGCCTGAGCTGCTCTGAAATTAAGTTCATACAGTAAGTCTTATTTCAATCTCCAAAATTTTATAGCAAGAAGCACAATGTTTTGTCAAAAGAGGGGATTACAGATACAAAGATAAGAGTTTAAGGCATAAGAATGCCTGTCTTCCTTTCCCAACAGCCAAACATAACAGCTTGATTTTATAGAAAAAGTCTAGCCTACCAGATATAAAGTGGCATACTTCTAATACATAATCAAATAGATATGTAAGACAATTGCTATTTTTGGATGAAGTCAGTTTTAATTAGAGTGCCCTAGATTTAGGGCCTCAAATTACAGACAGTTTTATACTCCTCTTCCCAATAGATTTCCAGCACTTAACTTGTCTTTTTCAAATACACTAATGTCTGTGCCCTGCAACATACGTGGAAATTTAACTGACCTCTTTTTAAATTGTGATGAAATTGCCTCATCAAGATTGAAATAGCCCTCACCTCTTTAAAGCAGTTTATTCACTAAATATAGCTTTTGAACCTTAATTCTTCCATTTTAAATTAAATCTTCTAAATTAACACCAAGCGTGCCTCTGCAAACACTTCAGTAATAATAGTATGGATGAGATGTGTTGACTTTCAATTTGAAAGTTATCCTGAGCAGAATCCCTGAACAGAGTATCCATGGATACTCAGGTCCACCATCTTCCTCCCTTCTTAAGTAAACTCTTGAAAGTTACATCTTGCTCAGTTAGTACAAAGCCTCATAACAACCCATATTACCATGGTAGAAGAAAATAAGTTAGAGTTGAAAGCTAAGCTAGAAGCACACCAGACTACAAGCAGTGTTTGTTGCTTGTTGCAGCAATTGGTTAAAGTGCAGAACAACTTAGTTTTGAAGGCAGATAAAGTAGTTTACAAATGTATTTTTGCCATCAGAGTATGAAAAGAACTGTAGCAAGAAGAGAATCAAAGAAAGCAATGCAGATACTACCAGTGTTCTTCCTTGTGGTAACAGCTGCATTAAGCTTAAGAAAACAGACAGGAACATACTATGAATTTCAAAATAGTTTTCAGCATGAAAGAGTAGAACATGACATTTGATACTTTAAAGAATCAAAGGGGGGGCTGTTTATTTAAAAGAATTAAATCTTGACAGATAAGCATATTCCTCAGTTGAAAACGATTACAGTGAATACATTTAAAAAATGAAAAACAGAATACTACTTACAGAAGTAAAATACTTCGTGGCTAACTGCATGAGACCAAACACCCAAGTTTGAGTCAGCCTTACTTATTCTGGCACTAAATCTGACAGGAAGTTTCTCCAACCCTTGACTTACTATTTGAGCAGTCCTCTTTCGGTCAACCTCTATGATTCACCTCAAATAGTAACTCTTCCTAGGAGAGTACGTTGAAATTAACAGCTCCAGCTTGGAAATATTGGATATTCCATTTTCTACTAAAGTCTAGAGCAGTATTATGCATAACAGCTCTATAAGGCCTGGATCTATCCTTGAGCACAGATCTGGTTAAAAAAAATAATCAAAAAACCCTCTGTAGACCAGCTGTATTCACCACCCAAGGGTACTGTACTCTTGCCTCTCCTTTGACAGATACTCTCCAGCCTGTTAAACTGGTAGCATGGTTGTTGAAACTTGTAACACTCATGCATTCACTTACCATTATAGCCATCTCTTAGCACTTTGATCACTGAAGCCTGAATATATCTAATAACTCTTCTGCTTGTCACTGTCAACATTTCTTTCCCATCTATTTCCAAGATACCTAAAACACTCAAAAGAAACAGCTCTTAGGAATTCATGATACATTAATTGATACCTTCACATGCAACTCAAGTTTACAATGGCATCATCATCTCCCTTGTAAAAGTTTCCATCACAAGAAAGGTAAAAGTCCTGCCAGGTAATGAAACACCATACATTGTGTATTCTTACCTCAGAAGAAAGGACAAATAGTCCTCACAATACTTTTCTTGGTTTTATTTTATCTAAAAATCAACATTATGAAGAACAACCTGTTCCAGAGGTCATAACATTTGTAAGGACAAATACTTGAGGACTACAGTCAGTAACAACACTATTATAATGGGGATCCCATGAACACTAGGCAGCATGTGCATCTCCACCTGGAGATGGAAAGCGTTGTAACTGATTCACACCGAAGTACTTTTCCATTTAAACTGATTATTATCCCTTTTGATTAGTAGTTAAAGGAAATTCTCTAGTAGTGAAAAGGCACTTGAAATTTTAGTTAATATTTATATGCTTTCTCAAGTGGAGACTTTAAAATAGTTTGTCTTCTTAAAGCCAGCTGGTCATCTTCAAACTATCACTTTAAGGAAAAGATAGCTGAATTCAGGCCTCAACTAAAGCTTCAATCAATGGAACTTCATAATTTTGCCAGCTATTGCATATGTACATATAATGATCAGTAATGTACAGAAAAGAGTTTAAATTCTACGTTACCACCTGGTACTAAGCCTGGACAAAACAGACTGAGCTCGAGAAAAGGTATTTACAGAGAATTGCCACTAATGATGAATTGTAAAATCAATGTGTTAAGAAGAAACAAAAAAGGTTATCAGAAGTTAATGTAACAAGGCAGCAGCACCATTTTTAGGTAGTGCCCTTCCGCAAGACATCAAGTATCTCTTCATGGTACCAGGCATCTTCAACTTCCATTCATATCAGTTGAAACCAAGAACAGTGTCATAACATCATGCTAGGTCAGGGGAGAATAGGAATTCCTACCCCAGTAGATCAGAAAGATAATGGTAAGATGATTAATAATTCAGTTTCCCCAAATTGTCCTTGTAAATACTAAATTTCCAGTTTCAGAGAGTTTTGGTATTTTTTAAATCTAGTATTACATGACAAAATGGGTGTGACCTACTAGAAGCTTTTCCAAACTCAGAAAGTTATAAAGAATATTAATCCCGTAATTACAAATATTAACACCTGTCAAGACCCAAAGTCCACTAGGATCACAATCATGTTTCAAATTTTGAAGGAAACAAACTGACCTCAATGAAGTTCCATGAGTGGAACGATCAAATTGCCATGTGCTTTCAAATATACCATAACATAACTCAAATTGTCTAAGATGAACATAACTCTAAGGTTTAGACTTTAAAAAGATGATAATGACAGTAAGAAAGAATATTATTGCTTAGAAATTATTCTGGAAGAGACAAATTTTCTTCCACATCTTAACTAGAGTTTGGTTTACAGCTCTAGTAAATCCATGAAGATTTCAAAATACCATTAAGAAAGTAAATGGCCCAAAATTCATGTAATAGCGGAAAATAACACATTGTACTTGGTAACATCACTGCAATTCTTCTACAATATCCTCCACCATGCAAAAACATTAAGTTACAGTAAAAGATTAGAAAGGATAGATTTTTGTATTTTGATTATGGAAAACACTAAGTTTTTAAAACACACTGAAGACATTCATCTAACTAGTTTCTTCTAGTTTCTCCACATTTTATGCAGCAGTGGTAGAATTATTCCTGTGCACTTAAGACAGTGTTGGAGCTGAAGCAAACAGCTCCACTGGGAGAGACGGTGACTTGAGACTGATAAAGCCAAAACAAACTAGACTCTGCTGGAACTGGGCTTGAATCTTCAAGATTTTCTGGCAAAGGATCAGTGCCTTTTTCATCTTGTCTTTCATAAACTTAATGAGACTGACCAGGGTTGGTTTTCATTTGTTTGTTTCTAAATTGACCAAGACTATAAATTAAACACAAGTAAGTTGTTATAGGTCTAGTGCACCAGGGTAGAGAAGACTTGCATTAGGCATACAAGCAGTCCTATCTGAAGGCTACACAAACACTCAAGCATATAAATACATGTCTTGCTGTTGTAGAACAAACACATACACTGACTACAAAGCAGGGAGTTTTTTCTTGTATACAATTAAAGAAAAAAAGATTTAAGTAGCTTAATGTAGCTTACTCCTGGTGTTAGCATGGATTAGAAAAAGGACTTGTTTAGCCAAGTATTTAGTCAGACGAGAGCATCAAATAATTAAGGTCTGAAATACCGCTGCACTAAGAACTTCACAAATACTCAGCAAGGAACGTTGTTTACAGTTTAATGGGACAAACTAAAAGACAAGAGAGGTCCAGTAACAACCAAGAGGCTCTCTGCAGACAAATGCATGTGGACACAGACACACAACGCAGGTTACATCCGAACTGAAGATATATGACAAGTATTAACATGATGGTTAAAGAGGGATAGCAGCAAGGGCTAAAAAAAAGGAAAAACGATAGGCCAGGGGTCCTCAAACTTTTTAAACAGGGGGCCAGTTCACTGTCCCTCAGACACTGTTGGGGCCAGACTACAGTTTGGGAAAAAAACTAATTCCTATGCACACTGCACATATTTTATTTGTGGTAGTGCACAAAAAACAGGAAAAAGAATGCCGTATCCAGCCTGCAGGCCATAGTTTGAGGACCCCTGCTATAGGCAAATAGTGCAGCAAGCCACCCAAAAGATTACAACAACATTCCAGTGAAAAATGGACACGAGTGCAAAACAAAAAACTAGCAGCATCAAAATGTTACAGAATAATACTACATCCCCTCTTACTCCAATAAGTACTTTGTAGAGATACACTTCTTACAGCCTCAGCTGGGTCAAAACACTTAGATCCTATAAACAAATAGGTCCTATAGCCCAGAAAGAGACAGACTCCAATATACTACTTAGGTCCAGAGAAGCTGCAAGGAATCCCTTAAGACACCACATACATTTCCAGATGCACTACGGGGCATGGAGGCTTTGGTTTCCCATTTGCCAGCCATTGAACAGCTAGATATTAGCAGCAACTGCTGCTGGCTTTTATTACGGGAGAGAGGCACAAGGGACACGGTGATGGAACGGTTTTGCATTTTGTTTTCTTGCTTCCCTTTGCATAACTTTTCCCAATCTTCCTATCCCTCAAGGTCAGAAAGGACACTCCTGCTTGACTGAGAGCATGAAATTCTAGAAAGTTTGTGATTTTACAGTATTGGGTGATTAACTATTTTTTCCCCTGAAGAAATCCATTAGAGAAGCACATGAGATCTGTGCTTTGTGCATCAGAGCCCCAAGAGTAGAACTACTGATGTTGAGAGACAGCCCACCACACTGTTTTCATGCAGACATTAAGCAGTTTCAGAGATGCAGAATACTGGAGGTTTGTTGATACTACTGTTTTAAAGCAAGAAGTATTTACTTTTCCTCTTCTTCCTCTTTCCTCATCTTTAAGGAAATCCACAGGACTAAATAAAGCCTTGTTTTTCTCCTATACTACTTTTAATAGAACATGCCAATCAGGAGGATAAGATAATTAAAAGTCAGTGACTTTAAGCTTGCCTGGCATCACACCCTAGAGGAGTCAAGACCTCCTCCCCAAAGAATCATTGTCTACATTTTCCAAGAACCTTAGGGAACCACAGAGAAGCAGCACAGGGAGAGCTGGGCAGATGGAACAGCAAACGGATTCTGTAGAAATAGATACAGGGAAACAGAAGGTAGGAAAAAATACATGGGCTAGCGGACAGATATTCTGGCAGTGCCAAGAAACACCCATCCTGGTTAGTTCAGCATAAGCATCCCAGATGGGTATGCAGTGACCCACAGCAAGACCAGAGAGTGCTCTTCTGAGGACACAGAACTGAGCCACTCACAAGACTCCCTATTCCTCCTGCTACTTCCACACTTCTGTCCCTGTTCCCCATCAGTCTTCCCCAGCACAGCTTCATAGGTTTCTAAGCCCAGACCCAAAAGCAATAGAGCCATTTCTTCACCTTTTCTATATAAAAATCCTGCCCCAAAATGCTTCTTATTCCCACTACATGCAAGAACTGCTGCAGATAAAAAAGGTATCCAAATACAAAAAATGAATGGGAGTTTCAGATGGAGACCAAAACAAAAGGCTACTGATGTTAATAGCAGAGATTTTCAGAAAAGCAGGCAAGGTGAGAGAAGGAGGCAGAAGCTTGACTAGAATTAGAAAAAGAGACCAAAGCTGCCTTGACTGCCACCCTTGATGACTACAGGAATAACTGAGCCATTTCTGGGCATACTGTAAGGCCTTACAAGTAAATTGCGTTCAAATCCCAGAAATCCCATTGCTGAGATGAACAGATGAGGTAACTTAAGCAACAGCTGTAATATAGTTATATTTGTACCTATAAACTGAGGCTAAACCAGGGATAAAGAAAGATGCTGAATTTCAGTACAGCACACTGGGTAGAATAAAGCTGAACTAAACATGTACAGAAATAAAGCAATGCAGGAAAGCTACAAAAAGAAAACAGAAACTGTTCAAAGAAATTCAGCTACGCTTCTAGCAAGTATTGCAGCAATAAAGGTAATAACACTGAGAAAAGGTCAATGTAGATAAACAGCAAAGCACAGCAAACAATCAAGGTTAAAAGACAAGCACAGGCACAGTAAAGAAACTGAAAAATGACAGTTGAAAAGGTAGATCACAAAAAATACGTGTTACATACTTGCCCAATATGTTATGAAAAGAAATATATTTTCAAAGTATTTTAACTACAGCATGTTGGAACGAAAGGATACACAAAAGTAAGGTTTGAAGGATAGCAAAGGTAACTGACAGAAGTGATAAAAACAGTTATTTCCCCTCTCAAAAAGGATGAAGATCCAAGTAAACACTGCAGTCATACTCCTTGTATCTATCCATTTGAGTTTAATTGGCATATGGAGATTGAGGGCTGTGAAGTATTCCAATACTGCTCATTTTTAGTGACTTCCTTTCAATTTATTATATTGTGATCACACAAACATGCACATCCTCTGTTGAGGGACAAGCTCCAACAAAATGTTGAATTGAATTTTTGACATTTACCAGAAGTATTTCTGGACTATTTCTGGAAAGGACAATATAATTAGTTCTGAACTTAACCTAATCCTGCCCAGATAATGATAATGTCATGGTAATGACCTTCAGTCATAACTACCAGCTCTCCAGAGATCTCTCTGCTATTTGCCATCAGCTTACCCTCCCCCACTTTCACCTTGGTTGGAACCAGCCTGTATGACAGCATATATTGGCTTAGAGCAACAGTGCATACAGTTATCAGATTTACTTTGTATTCTATTAATTATTTGGGATGAAAACTATTATTCTCTAAGTATCTTTCCAATATCAGCAAAAAAGCAAAAGCAAGTTTACATCAATACCTTAAATGTTGTTTATTACCATTTTTTATAAAACTCTACCAGATTACAAAAGCAAGAGATATACTGGTAGGTTTTTCATTTTTTTTAAACCTCTCTCCTTAAACAATTTTCAGAGTAAGCTGATGCTGGCCAGGGCAATTCAAATGCAGCAGCATTAGCAACATTTGGAAGAATAAGATACATTACCTAGGGGTGAAGGGAGAACACTTACTGGTGGCAAAAGACTTTTGTGAAAACTATGCACCCCAGACAAATTGCTGAGGAACAAACTTTCTGAGAAGTCTGATTTGGTTATCTGAGAACCTGGAGTTTCTCTCCAAGTTAAGAGCTGTTTATAACAAGGTCCTCGCAAGGATCTGGACTCAAAGGCTATCTTAAGTGTGCCATACAAAGGTTTCTGATTCTTAAGACGGTTTCTTTAGTTGAAATAGCTTAAAGCTCACTAGTATTTGAGAGCTAACATTTGTAATACTATTTCAAATACTTCCAAAACATTCACCTCTCGTCAGGCAGCTTTGAAGCTTACTTGTCAGAGCATCTGCTAAAGGAAGGTTGCAGACAAGCAACACACGTGTACCTACAATTCACATTTTTGAGATTTCCCATTTTTGCAAGATTTGGCTAGACACTCTGTCTAGTTGCCTAACACCATCTATCCTGCCTGTCTGTTAACAGGCATGCTCAGATGCATGGCTCTCACTGCTGTCCAAAATAGACAGGTGGCACATCTAGTCCTGTCCCAAATAGTAGACATTTCCTTTGAACCATTACCACTTCAGCACTGTGTACCTCTAGGAGATGCTTGTAACACGGAAGTTATTATTTCTGGACAGTTGTCTATAGGTAACGAGCACTGTGTGTCTTGTATTATTTTTAGCTTTCAGTCTGGCATAAGAAACACAGCATAGCTACTAAAGCTGTTTACTTTTCCTGTGCAGCAGCAGCAGCACCCTGCCTAGATCAAGCACAGGACAAGTAGATCCTATCTACCATCCAGATTCCTGCATGCTGGAGGAAACACATGCTCCTTTCATTAAAAAAAGAAAACTTTATTCTGGACAGATGTGAAAGAATCACTGAAAATTCATTTTTTGGACTTTCCAGTAAATTCCTTTACTCACACTGTTGAGTCAAGTGGAAGCAAGGCACTTAGAGTGCTCTTTAATTAAAAAAGTACAAGTAAACCAACCCAATATCTCCTAGGTTCAGTGTGCAGCACATTTGTTTTCCTGGGCAGCAGAGCAGGGTCCTGGCTTGTATTTTGGACTCTGCTTCCTGAAACTTGTGTCACACGCTTAAGGAACCAGAGGGTTACTCAAGTCAGTTCTCTTAAAACACATGCAGAACACATTTGAAAAAAACCTAAGCACATACTCATGACTTAATGCTGTATATCTGTGCAGTTTTTATCTTCAGTGATTTATTTCTTGGATGTTTTAATGTGTTTAATCTTGTTGTCACACTGCCTAAGAAGCTCAGACTATAAACTGAATTATTTACCAATATGATCCTCTCCAGTTCAAATAAAAGGTACCCATCTAGGAAAAGCTGATAAAAAAGGTAGAAAGATAGATTTTGATCCTATTTTTAAAGGAGTGAAGATGTTTAAAATGGCAGTTCAGAAAGCAAGCGGAAAAACAAGCATTCATCAAATAAGCAAACTAACCTGTCTCCAGACAACTTCTCATTCACAGGGAGTTAGCTGCACAGGTATTTCTAATTAGGTAGTTGAAGCTGGAAAGTCATTCCTTTTAAATCCTGCCCATTCCAGCTTGAAGCACAGTACAACATTCTGAATCTGGCATATGAACATGAAGATATATTTTCAGCTTAGATAGGAAACAATGATTTAACAAAACTAATCACCTGTTGACAAATTGAAAACAAAACAGGATTCAATGGATTTTTTTTTTTATTTCCTACTCATTTTTCCCCATACTCCCCATCCTCAAAGCAAAAGATTGTCTTACAATCTCTCAAGACTTAGCTACTTGCCATCTCTTGACAGTACTAAGATAAAAAGTTGAAAAAGATACCAGGTCCTATGGTGCTTCCATTCATACACCTCAGACTCATTCTAGCCTTCCAAAAGGTTGCTCTACTCTGGTCATTCTACTATTAAAAAAGGTTATTACAGAAACCATGACACTGCTATAAAAGACAATCAAGTCAACACAAAGGCTGAACAATCAAAGTTAAAGTTGCCAGAAAGAATAGGTCCATTCTCTGAAAGAGCACAAATTAGAAGAAAATTTCACTGAACTCTGCTTCTGATGGAAATAGAGGAAGAACAGCACTAGGGCAAGAGTAGACCCAAGGATAATCTAAGACACATTGAATTTAAAGGGTTTTTATTTTTCATAGTCAAGTTCACACAACTACTAGCTTTAAAAAAGCACACTATGCAGAAACTAACAAAAGCACACACATGAAGTTTTAACACTTACCTGGGAATAAGCCCTGGTTAATATTCAGCCAATGTAGATTAAACATGGGGTGAAAGAGACTGCTTCCAAAAAGGGAGATGGGAAATGAGAAGCACATTCTTGTTCCCCCCAGAATCAATCCGGAGAAAACAAATTATCAACTACTTAACCACAAAAGTTAATTCTTTATCCCTATGGATTACCAAAGTTTCCCCACACATCAAGAATTCTGGCTCATTTCCTTAACTGGGAAAAGCCTATGACCAAGCAGTAGTAAAACACTACACTGCCAGGCATGACAAGCTACAACCATAAGCAACTAAATGTTTGCCTCCAGAACCACCCTTGGCTCAGCTGTACTTCCCAAGACACTGGAATACCCAAAATCAGGCTTACTTCTGGCTACTGCCACTAAGGAACTAGGGACTGAAATAGCAGCAAAGACAGAAGCACCTCTCCCTTCCCTAGTAACAATAGATGCAATGCCAAGTCTTCTCCCAGCTCTACCCATCTTCCTTTCTTGGTCGCTCACCTGAGCGGCAACAGTCATTTCTGCCTAAACACCTCTGAAGTTTTGAGACATCTTAAGGAGCAGCAAGCAGGAGTAGGGACACAGGGATCACAAAACTAGAAGCTACAAACATTATTGCTATATTATGTTCATGCTGCACTGATTCCCCATCTAATAGCAGTTTAGCTGTATAAGAGCACAGAGCTTGTACACAGGAGCATGAAGCTTGGAGAAAGCAGCTAGTTATATGCTGGAACAGATGGCTCAGCCATCAACAACCCACTCAACTCCCACTCAGACAGAGTGGGTGCTCGTAGGGCTTGCTAATCTTTCTGGCTACAATAACCACAGGGTAGCATCAGGAGGTCACTGTATCCTAAGATGCAGGATGTACAGAGAGGGCAATAAAAATAAAGGAAATTAGCATGCCATCTACTTCTGACCTGTTCACCACTGGTCACTGGTGTCTCTAGCATTGACCCACTACAGGATTTTTACCAAGTAAAAGGAACAGTCTGTGGAGTCTTTCATTCTTTAAATCCTTGATAATACACCTGCTGTCACTGACCAGTGGTAAATTCTTTAAGATATCTCATATATCACCCAGCTTCTCTTTGATCCAATTATGTATTTCCAAGTCTTTAGGAATGCTAAAAAGGATTCAACAAACTATTAAATATTACCAAAACGTCAATAAGCACTCTAAAGAAAAAGCATAGAAATTATTTCTACTTGTATCACAGCTGGGCAAGTCATTACAAAGCAGCTGGCAGCTGAGAAGCATGCCAACATCAACCCATCAATCTCCAATTTGCTATATTAATATGTCACAGGTCTTGTGACTTGGATTTCCTGTACTTAAAGGGATTTTAAACTGCCTGACATTTAGCAAATCAGCAACCTACTGCCTTTACTTATGTTAGACTGTCTTCTGAGTGTCTATGTCACCCACAATTCTGTTTTGATCTTACTGAAAATGAGCTGAGATATTTCAACACTTTGGGGGAGAATGCTGGCAAGAAGGGCTTTAGAGAGAGCCAAAAGCCACCTCTTGTGTGTCCACACACCCAACAAAACAATTCACAAGTTGCTACTCTTGTGTCCAGCAAGGAAAAACCAGCCACCCCAAAACACTCACTACAACAATTTGCAATGACTGAAAGCTGAGACATCTACAAGCATCCCAGTCTAAAGACATGTACAGGGGTAATAACTGTGTCATTTTGTTCAAGTAAGCTCACTAGCCTCAAGTTGCACTTATTCCTGTACCTTGATTTGGAAGTACAGGCCATATCAAGAGTCTTGAAGGAAAATTTACAAAATGGCAGAAGTCTTTGCAAGATAATAAAGAGAAATCAGAAAGTAAATTCAGGTAAGTACTATGATATTACAGGTCTTGGCACCTACTCAAATTCTTGGTAAGGATTTCAGCTATAGCTTCTATAAAGGCCATTAACACCAACTGGAAAAACATTAGGAATGCTGAAAAGCAAGCCACATAAAAGCAATACAGCTAACAAGTGATTCTTGATCTACAGCACTTACTAAAGTTTAATGCAGGCTGTAGATACTGGGCAACACTGTCTTAAAGGCAAGGCTGAATTGATGCAAACCTCCAGAAGCACCATAGTGCAAGAAGTCCTCTACTTCATGCTCACTAATAACTATATGGTGCATATTAAATGTTGTAAAACACTGCCGTAAAGCTATACTGTCCTAACATAATGCAATTACAGAGTACTTAATGGGAAGATGCATCAATAATACATTATAGATCTGTTATTTCTCACCAGGGTGGCTCATTTTTAGACTGCTGATGTCCCATGTCTGCTGCAATAATATGTGAGAAAGTACAATTTTTAAAGTAGCAGTGGGTGATCTCTGATGCTTTTTAAAAAACAGTTCATGTTTCAGGCACAGTTCCTCTGTTAAATGTTCCTGCTTATAGTATCTGCCTCAGAGCTGTAAGTGACCAAATACTGACCCAACAGCCCAAACATAGGTTTAAGGATTAAAACTTTTACTTTCAAACCAGTTATCTTTTCATTTCTTTATTGTGGTTGGGTCCTCATACCTGACTAAGAAACACATACAGGGGATGCTTTCTCTCTCTGCCTGAACTTACTTTCCTCTATATGAAAGTGTCAAAGCCTAGCAACACAGATACTGCAGATCAGTTCCCACTCTGCATAGGTGGGATCATACTCACAAACATCTCATTTCTAGGTCTATTGCCAAAGGCAGACTATTTTGGGCAAAACCACTGAAAGAAGCATAGTTACAGAACCAAGCTGGCTTCACCACTGGCACAGGACCTACTACCTCTGCCTCAGGCTCATTCAGCATTAAGCAGCATTCAGTTGGCAGGCAGTCAGATAGCATAGTTGAGACAATTTACTAATAGAAACGAACTCGCTGCACAGTGCTTTCTTGCAGTTGATTCTATGTGATAATTGCACCAGAAAAATGGTTTGTATTACTTTAATGGTTCCAGTTCTTACCAGTATTATTTCTAATATTCTGTCTAAAGCAAAGGTATTACTATGTAGGTAAAAGGACCCTTTGATGGATCCATATTACATTTCTGGTTCCCTTAGAGACTTTGCGCAGCCTTTGGCAAGTCAATTTACTTCCTCATCTATAAGGTAAGGCAATAACAGCACACTAGCTCCCAGAAGTGTACTGCACTGCCCTGGCTTCTGAATACAAAGTGCTTCATAAATATTAACATAATCCAATGAAAACACCAAATATCAGAACTTAATGATGCAAGGGGATCTTACTCAGGACCTAGAAGATTAGCTAGCTCTAGCCCCACAAAAAGCCAACCCAACCCTGGTGTCTCTGCCTGAGAAGCCCATTTCTCATCCAGCAGGTCTGCATAGCATCCTGAGGCCCAGAGAATGGACCTTGCTTGCCTCTGAGGCACAGGTGCTCAGGAGGCAGGTGCACAACAGCCAGGATGAATGTGGATGCTCTGAAGAACAAGGAGGGCATGACAACCTTCTATGAGAAATAGCAGAGCTGGCGTGTTTGCTGTTAACTGGGCAGAATTACCCTCTTGCTACACTGGACTGAGAGATGAATTAAGGAGTTTAAGACAAGGCTGGGTATTCACTGCTACAGCCAGGTGTTCTCAGATGAGTTTCATTAACTGACCACTGACTAAAAGCCAAGATTTGGTCCATCAGCCTCCAGCAAGACAGGAATAAACACAGCTAGAGAATTACTAGTTTCAGCAGAGACAACACTGTGATACAGAACTCCCACTTGAAGTATGGTGGCTAACGATGGATAATTATTGCCTAGGTTTCTGTCCTTTCCTTCAGACTGACAGTTAGAAGCCAAGGCTCACTCAGTTTCTCAATCCTAGTAAACATGCCAAGCAGAATTAAAACTTCTCTTGATCTAGCTAAAAACAATATCATAGATACAGGCTGTATATTGCATTTAAATATTTTGCTGAGAAGAGGTATTATTTATAAATATGCAAGTTTTTTTTACAGTTCCTTTTGAATCCTACTCTTTTCTGACCACTGCAGTCTAGTTTTGTTAGTGCTAGTAAGTAAATATGCACCACAGAAAAAGTAAGCAGTGATTACTTTTAAGAGGAAAAAATATGCACTTTGAAAGACACAGGGGTACTCCTGACCTCATGCAACACATACAAGATAAACTGAATTTTCTGTCATTCTGCAAGGACATTGTGTGCTGCCAACATCATATTTGTCATTGATGTGTCATCTTGATAATGATCCTCATTGTCAGTGGCACAGACTCGAGGGCACAGTCTTTGGTTTACACAGCTCTCATTTATAACTAATTAGTTATGAACAGTAGAATATTCCCTACAATATCTAAATTAAGCAAAACTACCTCAATAGGAACAGCAATGCAATGATATATACACAAGCAAGTCTCAGCTGCTATACTTCCAGAAGATCATTTTCAAGCTCCTAAATGCCTGGATTTGTTTACAATTAGAATTACATAACTTCTATAACACAAATGTAAAGCTAAAGAAAAATACAGCAAAAACAAGGCTGACCATATCTGCAGCCCTGCTAGTGCTGCTGAATCAGTTATCACTGAACACTTATTTAGCAACATTCAATTAGAATATTCACTATATTGTGGATTCATTATGTTAAAATGAATCCTATTAGGCATTATCATCTATTAATTACTCCAGTAAAACCCCAAGCATTACAAGGTACTATGAACATATTCCAAGTTAAGTTTTCAGTTCTTCCAGGCTAAAAAGAAGAAAATATTATTCTGAAATGTTTCAAGTACTGAAGTAAATATCTGAAGCACAGAAGTTAATAAAAAACCCTACCCTATTTTAAAAGCTCCTTCCCATTATAATGATCTTAGTTGACATCAATTTGTATTTTGCAGAAGGCAACACTACACTTCCACTCATTCCAGGGAAGGTGAGGAAGCAGGGAAAGGGTCATGTATAGGTGTGCAATCAAGCTTAATTAAAAAAAAAATCACAAGACTAAGAATGGTAATTTTTAATTAGAAGCAGTGTTATTTGGGCAAGGGGGGGTGGGAGGAGAGAGTAAACTTGTAATACCCATTGCAGTCTCAGCTGTCACAGGGCTGCTGTGCTGAATGACTGCCAAGACTTGCTATTCATTTACTCATGACATTTTCTTCATGTCGACAAGGAGGCCAGTTATACAGTTAGTGGATATAAAAGTATTACATCCAGTGAAGAACTTTAGTTCACCTTTTCTTTCAGTCATTTTTCCATGGCTGAGATTAGACTCAGAGGTGCAGTAATGGATAATTGAGAGGGTATACAAAACAGCTTTGACATGAAGAATCCCATAGATGAACCATAACAAGCTTCAGCTGCTTGTACTCAGTTTCAAAACTTACTGCTCCATAGATTTTCCTCTTGATTATAACCAATTCAAAGGGAGTAACAAGCTAGAATAATACAAAGTACTTTTTGAAAGGAAAGTCAACTGCAACATCTCATGGCATTTAGCCAACTGGCCCAACACTAGTCTCTCAAGGGACAGATATACTCCAGCTGGGATCACAATCTAGAGAGAAACACCCTCAGATTTGATACATCAGAAAGGGCTTTTGCCAACTTAATTCAAAGTGAACTTAGACAAAGGCTTAGAATACTAGCAGTGTTTGGAGTTTTCACAGTTTAATAAATCTCTTAAAGAGTATTTTAAAGTCTTCTGTTGATCCTACTTCTAAGATCCAGTACTGCCTATGCAAAAATCAGAAGCAGAGAGGCATAACCCTGTAACTGTGGTTAGGAGAGTCTCATGGAGACATGCAACCACATGCTTCAAACCAGACATAGGTAATCTAGCAATCAAATCCTAGTGAAAAGGCCATGACTGCCAGCCAGCCTGAGAACAAGTGCCATCACTCAGGGCAAGCAGCAGCAAGGCAACAAGCTACTACATATGAAAGTGTCTTGAAGATGAGGGGGAACAAGCACAGATGGTAAATCAAAAGGGATCCCCCCTAGTCTCCCATGAGTCAGAGATGTTCAGGGGACATTTGAGAAAGCAGGCTTACAGCAAGATATACAGAACATGAACCTTGAAAAAGCAGCAGCTTGCCAAAATTTATAGCCTAGAGAATTTCACTAGATGGCAAATTACATTCCTCATGAGAGATTCAATTGTGCACATACATATATGCAAGATTGAGAGTCACAAAGCAAATACTTGTGTATGTACTCTAACTTATATGTACCCCATTGAGTTTGAAGATTAAGTACTCTGCTGAAAAGCTTGTAAAATCTATAATCCCACTAGCACTTCAGAAAACTTGCAAGCTAGCAACTTACTATCCAATCATTTTATAGAAGGCATTTTCTCTTCCTTAGATAAGCACCTTCCAGTCCTTCTGTCATATTATAAGATATATGCATCTGCTTTGAATAGATATTTAATGTACTCCTCGTAAAGGAATCTGTTTGTTTACATTCCATTAAATATTTAAGCAACTTGTTATAGAAAAGCACTTAAGTCTTTCTAAATATGAATAGATTTTTCTGTATCTTTTCTTCTTAACCCCTTCCAGCAAGAGCTATTCAAAGTGAACTGCTTATACCACTACACTAGCATACACATCTTGTAAGGGAATGCAGACAGGTGGATAACATAGCTGAACACCACAAAATTGTAAAGCAGACCCAAGACTGAAATTCCCCTTCCCTATATTAATAGTCTTTATGCCTACACCACATCCAGACAACACAGGCTTCATCTGGCCATCAATCAAAGTCTGATTTGCACTCACATAGGCCTGTAGGCAGGAGAGGGCTTTCATCACTGCCAGGAATCAGGCTACATGGGTTTAAGCATACAACTAACTGGGTTTTAAATTACGATACAAAATTACAATAATCTGAATGAAGTTCTGATTAAAAGACAGCCACAAAAATTCATCTCCACTACACAAAACAGAACGATTCCTCTTTTCTTACCAACATGAAGTCTTGCTGTATTCCAGTCAATCCTTATGGATTCAGGAGCAGAATTTAACCTGAAGAATCTGGATCTGCCTTTAATAGCTTTCATCAGAATGGTCAAGTGCATGAGAAGCTTAAGATCGTAACTTCCAACAGTTCTGAATTAAAGTGGGGGTGGGGTTTATGCCTTTTTGGGGGGTTGGTGTTTTAAAAAAAGGTAGCTTGATGGTGTTTGCTACCTCTTTGTAGCACTGACCATTTTAAATGTTTAGTTGTAATTCAAGACATGCTTAGTTGAATGTATTCAAAAGCTGCACTACAGAAAGGGTCAAAAGCTCCAGTCCATTCCCCAAAGCATAACCTATGGCTTTAAAACACAAACAATCTGACACAGTCCAAGTGTCTCTGATCTTTTGCTTTAAAGGAACGCGCTCAAAGTTTCACTCGCAGCATGCTGACATTTTAATATTTACTCCACAAATCTCAACAAGGGAATATAACAGTAAACATAAGCCTTTAAAAGCCTTATCTTCTAATCAAATTACTTCCAAGCTTCAATTAAGGTAAATGTCACTTACTACAGCAGCATTCACAAAGTATCAGCCCTTTATGATCTCAAAAAGGCCAGTTACTCCTCAAGAGGCCAACCGCAAGTGACCTATATTGTTTATTTCTAAAATGAAGGTCAACAGTTTACCATTTTCCATAGAGTATTTTCACTCCACAAAACTTACATTTCCATTTTATACCACTGGAAAATTGCTGCCAGAAGTGTATTAGTTTCTTCTTGTAAGAATGGTCTTTTGAAGCAATGGTGATCCAATTTCCCATGCTATGCAGTTATTGACATAATTTTCACATTTTTTAAATTTCTCTCATTACTAGACAAGAGTTATCTAATTGGTATAGCTAGTTCTAAGATAATGAAGTGTCTTTTCAAATATCTGTCTACCTTCTGGCATAGGAACTATAGGACTGGGGCTTAATTTTTTTTATTTGGAGCTTCCGTATTATATGTAGCTGTAATTTAAAAGTATAGTTAGACAATGCATTTAGCAATACAGAGAAGACTTCATAATTATGGACACAAACAGGAAAATGACCAAAATTCTAATCCACATCCTTTACCATGCAACCTTTTTCACTGTGTAACTTGAATACTAAACTCTTCCAAGGCTACAGTGAGTTGGTGACACCTACCACTAATTGGTTATATAACCATTTAAGTAGGATTAGTATCATAATCTACTGTGAAACTTGACAGCAGGAGATGTGGTTCTGCAAATAAAATATTTATTTACAAAGACTTCTTTAAACCAAGGTGGTTTATGTTCTTCAAATTTTTTATACAATTAAATTACAGCTCCATACTCCTCTGTTGAACACTGTGACAGTTTAGGCTAACATCCATTGCTGCAGTACTACCTACACAGTTTCTCCCTTTTTTTCAGAAGGGTCAGATTCAGGAACCTAGAAGTTTATGTATTCATCATGTGTTACAGAACAATCCATAATGCCACAATGCCACATCTTACACACGTACTTTGGAATTTTTCAATACCTTTTTCCAAGTCTTTTGGTCACTCACATAAAATCCCCTTCTATTCTTGAAGGGTTCACTTGTTCGTTTCTACAGCCCACAGATTTCACAACTCTTACTCCCCTTCATATAACACTTAAAATCATGAATATGTTGCCTCATGAAGATGTCCAGGATACTTTTGTGTAGATATGGACAGGATACAGGGTTCTGCAGAACTGCTCATGTTGCTCTTCATCTGAGATTGGTCCTTTCAGCCCAATCCCTCTTCCCCCCTGCCAAGAGGCATTACCACCACTAACATTTGCTAGAGTATTTAAGGCCACATTCATAAGTCAACAAGTTCCTTTGCCCATGAAAGCAATGCAAAAAACATGCAAGGCTTAAGAATGTGGTACCTCCACTCCCATCCCTAAATACTGATGTGAGACAAGCCCCTGAGCACAGAGCTTTATCTATGGACAGAAGACAAAGTAACAGATATTGGTTGATCCTTATTTTTCAGTTCTACCAGTGTATAATGAAGGAAGTATCTCACCTTCTTGTTCCTCACAAAAAGCAGGGATTCAGTGTAGTCAAATTATTTCAATGACAGGGCTTCAAAAAAAAAAGATAAATTTACAAAATATCACCAGGATAATTGTTTGCCTCACTACAAGAAAGGAGTCCATCTTCCATGCTACCTTCTTCATGTTTCAGGACATCTTGTCTCCTCTGTTTACTAGCCAGCTAGCTAGCCGTTGTGTTGTACTACAATGCAATAGAAATGTTAACCTATCTCTTACAGGGTTATGTACTGGTAGGGAAAAAAGCCACCAAAACACATATATAATATTCCCAAAACACTATGCTGAATGCTACTTTTTCTATTTCATAGAGCAGGAGAACAGACCACAGGGTTTGCCCAATCCCCACTGACAGACAAGAGCCAACCTCGGAAGCAAATCATAGATCCCCACACATCTGACTGCTGTTACAAGCATTTTCTCTCCATGGCATGTTTTTCTCAGCACAGCTTACATCCAGAGAGATGCAAGAGGAAAATGCTGCTAAGAAGAGGGAAAAATGTTGCTGAGAAACTTTGGATCTTCTCTCACATGCCTCAGTCTCCATTTCAGTATAGTACACATCAGAGTTAAATGGCTATGTGTAAGATTTTTTCCTAGTCTTGGTTGCTGTACTGACTGGCATGCAGAATCCAGAGGGTGGGAAGATCACAGAAGCACACACATCTTCAAGGTATACTCCTGGGCTATGGCCCAAGTGGTCAAATGGTCAAATTCAGGAAGCATTTATAAAGCAGGCTCCTGCTCTAAGAGGATAGAGAACTTTTAACACAAATCAGTTTTTCCTATGGTTAACAGAAGTTATGATTCTATGGCAAAATTGAAACAACTGTCATCATTAAGGAAAAATATATTCTACACATTCTGATCAATAAACAGCATTGACAAAGGGTAACTTGCATCTTGTGTAAGCACTCCACCCTTCAGCTCCACAGGCACTTCAGTTTAAGGCTGGACAAAGCAGGAAAAAGACAAGCTGAACTATCTTCTGCTCTGTGTAACCATTGCAAATTTTCCTTTGAACTATTATTTCATCACAGTTGTTTCATTTTTTATAAAGGCATGTACTGATATAATTCAAGGCCAATATAAAGCTATATCTCACAATTACCTCTAAGCAAAGCAGTATAGTCCAGTTGCTCTGTCAGGAAATTAATGCTCTAGAATTCAAAATGTATTAATGGACTTAGGAACACAGGTAAAGATGACCCTGACTAAAAAAACTCTATTCTGTACTGATTTGTTGCTGTTGTTTTGGGGGGATTTTTTTTTAAACTATCTTAGACATGTCAATTAGTTGTTTGACATACGACCTCCTTCCTCTTCAAAACACCAAAATATCAATTCTAAGATGCGTTCTTATGAAAATACCTATGAATATTAAACATAAAACTAATTTTCTCCTAAAAAACAAGCTCTCTTAACCAAGAGCCTATGTAATTATTGCTTTGAAACATACCTGAATATAGCAGAATTACACCAAATTACAAATTACAGGGTTTTATTCCTTCTGGGGAAAACCATAAACAGATATACTGATCAGTGGAGTAAAAAATATATTCATTTCACAGAACACTGGAGTCTGAACCCCTACTCCAAGCAACACAGGCAAGACCATGTGTAGGATATGCTATGTGCTATGAAGCAACTCAAAATTACCTTGTAAGCATTACTTGAGCACCAGTGCTATGTTTTAGAAGTAAGTGATCCTATGATACTGCCAGTAATTTTTTTTAATTGAGGTAAACACAGCATTCAAACACTACGAAAGTCAAATACAAAACTCTTCATTATCAAATTCAAGCTAGTTCTTTACTAAACAAAGCATGTTTTCTAGTTAAAAAAAAAAAATCACATTTCACACACCTGCATTTTCTACTGATTTTAAGAACAGACTCTCAAGTCTCTTGGTTCGTGCTTGAATAGACTATCTTTGAACAAATATATGCATTGAAGAAACAGCTGAGTTTAGCTTAAGTTTTTATGAACAGCAGTAAGTGGATAAGCTTCCCATCAGGGCAGGGGGTAAAGAACAGATCAAATCCCATGCATAATTATACACAGAAAACTCAGTTTGTTGCCTTCAGTGTATTAAGGCTTATGTACTTTGTTCATCACTTCATTAAATAAAGCTGCATAATCACTGGAGGTGAGTCAGTGTAATTTCTGGTTCACAACAACCCTGTAATGAGGAGCCTCATTCCAGTCACACTTATGTCTGCATGAAATGTTTGTGAAGCCAGTTCTTAGAAACCCTTATGCAAAAAAAAAAGACAACAAAACCAAAAACAAACCCTGCAGGTTTAATTCCAGTGACAGTTTTAGGATCTGATTGGATTTAAATGATTGGGCGCTTCAGTTTGAAAGCAAAGATATACCAAGTTACTCTTTACTTTTAAGAAGTGTTCTGTAAACTGCTGCCAGCAGCATTCCAATTGAATTACATAAAAATATTTAATAAGGAATCTGGAGAGAAATGAAACTTTTCATCCCCAGTGAGTGTATATATCCTACATATCCAAAACATGGGAAAGAACTACATATCCTTTCCCATCCAGTCACTGTCAAATTTTAACGTACTATACCTTCTCTTCAAGGTTTTCTACCTGTCTAGGTAGAAGCACATAGGATACACTTGTTCCAGTAGTATTAACAGTTATAGCTTTAGAGCTCTAAAATAATACAACACTCCAACACATTCATGTTGTAGTATACAGGGAACACATTTATCTAAGTCTTCATCTCTCCTTTATTAATAATGTTCTGGCAAGGGAATACAGCCAGAACATTGCAACATGCCTTTTCCTTTCCTAACAGAATCCCACTTACTAGGACTGCCCAACCACCTGCTACTTTCAATCACTCAGGTACTACTACATCTCAGACTTTTTTTACAATGCAATATTGTTCACATAGTATTCTGCTTCCAGAAGTGCCAACAGCTACTACACACTATTTTTGGGACCCTGTCTAGCAAGTATGGCTCACATGTCATGTGCCCAGCCTACAGTTTAGGCTGCTAGTAGCCACACTATGCAAAAGCAGTCTGTGCTGAAGTTGTAACTTTACTCATAAGCATTGTTAGCTTCAACAAGTTGCATCAAGTTCTTACAGGACCCTCAACTCTGTACAATGGAGCTGTAAGCACAGCTCTGAGGTACACAGCAGTGGCACATGCACCCTGGAAGGAGGTGCACCTGCTGAAGCATCCTCTGAAGCTAGAGGAAAACCCACTCAGGAGATTAGGCTCAGAGTGTGAACATGAGATAAAGCTGGATTTGATTAGAGAACAGCCATCCACATTTGAAATATAATGCAGATTCATCTTGCTTCCTTAAAGTAGTTTAACAGTAGTTAATCAACACTGCAAAGTCAGAAGTGCAACATATCATGCTGTTACGGTCAGCAAACTCAATTAGCCTTTCTCTGTCTGGAAAGTGAAGAGGCTGTTCGATTTTTCTACACTTGGAACCTGAAGGTTTTCAGGGATTTTCTGTAGACCTATATTAAGTAGAAGGTTCCCCATCAGTCCCTGTTATGGCATGTACTAGCAAGGAATCCAAAGCTTAGCTGAAACTTGGGCTCCCCATTCCATGGCTGCCATTCTTGGTAAGCTTTACTTTTCTTAACATTTGTTATTGTAAGTTATTTCCATTGCAGACAGAAGGAAGAATCCTTCCTGCCACCTGTAAATAAGGTCCTCATGAAACACAAAGCATGAGTTTTAAATCTCTGTAGTTTGACATACAGCCTTATCTCTTTAGGATGCTCAAAGGTATAACATTTTAGAACAAGGAACATTAGGCTCATCTTTTATAATGAGATTGATATTTCAGTGTTTATACAGATAAATACTTCAAAAAAATCCCCTTTCATTATTATAACTTATGCAATGAATAACTTGCAAAACTATTTCAGGAAGTGAATAGTTTAAAATTCAGAAGTATTTTTCAAATTACAACAGCTACAAGAGATGGAAGGGATTGTATCAATTAAGCAGAAATAATTGCTTTTAAAAACCTAGACAAAAATATAGTGCTTTCATAAAACTTAAGTTCCAGAGATTTTAAAAGTATTCTAGGTTTGCAGAAGCTTTACTCTTCCTCATGAGTGCTTATGTTTGAATATGAATTAGTTGTTTGACTGCAGTAGTCATGTGTCTATGCACTGTACCTTCTCTTTCCCACAACAGATGATTGAAATCCTGACATATCACATCACTAAGAACTTTCCAGCAGAATATTTTACATAAGTCTAAATGAGTCATCCTGGGGATTTTAAAAGCCAATTTGAGGGAGAAAACAGCCTACTACTGTAGCTGATTTCTCCTCAAAGTATCCTGAGAGAGTCTGTATTAAGAGTTTAAAGAATGGAACTGGCTTTCGTATTCCATTTCCAGTGGCTAATTTATTATCTAGAGGAAGTCATGTGAGTCATGAAAAAAATCTATGAAAATAGATGTCTCAGCTTCATGGGGTTTAATTGACTTCTCATTCTTGCAAGAACAACGCATTAGTATTATCTATACCTTTGTTTAACCATCAACAAAGCGACAATCATTATGATGAATTAATTTTGTACACTGCCATGCAAATCATAACCTTGCACTCCTTTTGTGGACTCATTTCTCTGTTTAGCAGGATACTTAGTAGAAACCTGTAAGACAATTCTACACAATATCACATGGGATAGCTCAGCAGGAAGGGAGAAGACTGCCTGAGGGCCATCACATTTACTCATCTGATTATAGTCAAACAAATAGTTCTCAGGTTTTTTATCCCCCAAGGGGGTAGGGGAATTTTTAACTTCTACTGTAGGCCATTACATCCAATTAGTACTCCGTTTCCTTTAACTATCTCTAATGAACCAAATCCTCTCCTGATTACTTTCAGAGTCTGGAAGTGCAGGAGCCTGCCTCAACAGAAGCAGCCTCAAGTTACATCCACACTGCACAGCTCTGATCAAGCCAGCATGCAGATGCTGAGAAAGTAGTATATTTTAGTGCAGTATTTCCAGGCCTCAACCTGCAGGTCTTTTCTGCATTACTAATAATCTTTACAGCTATGAAAAGCCACCAAAGAACAACAGTCATCCCAGAGAATGGGGCATCTTCCAACACTACTGCCATTACTGCTGTCATGAGCCATCAGCATCATGAAGAAAAAAAGACTGCATTAACATAAATTTATCAAGCCCAAGATGGATTGGGAAGCAGACCAGAAAGTTTAACCACATAGTAGAAGGGTTCTTCACCCATCTGTTGGGTGCAGGAACCCTTAGAAAGAATTCCAGCCAAACAGCAAATCCTCTGCAGACTCACAGGTTTCTCACAGCACATTGACATTTCAGTAAAGCTGGAGACCAGCAGTAACCAGTTACTTTTCCAGAACTGCAAGGTTATGAAGTTACCATTGTTTAAATCTATGCAACTTTATTTTCAAAACCAGAAATCTTTGAGGAGGCGGCTAGCATTCAGCTGAAGAATTCAGCATTTTGCAAGTACACACTGCCAATCCTTAGTTATTTCCCTCTAGTGTTGAAAAAAACATTACCCTTGCATGATCTTTTCCCCTTTTATCTCAAAATCTAATTGAATTAACCTAATTATTGTGGGTAGAAAAAACAACATAGAAAAAACTTCTGTATAAAAGATCGTTTTCCTAGTTCCTATGTATTTTTTCATGAACTTGTGCTTACTGTGAGGCTAGATAGTCTAAAGAGATGATGCCCCTAGAACTGCAAGGCATACTTAGGACTAAAGAATTAGGTTTAGTTCTTAGGTGTAACAAATTTATGCTTCACATTTCAAAGGCAGCCTGCAAGGGTTAAGACAATTCATGAAGATTGTTCACAGCAGATGTGGGACATCAAGAACAAAAATACTACTGAATAGAAATTTTAGACAACCTCTATTACGCTAGCCTACTCCTACTGATCTTATGACAGAAAGTTGAAATGTCATATTAAACCGTTTGTAAGCAGTTTGATAAATTCCAAATATCAAAATAACAAGTTTGCCTTGGCATTAGAGAAAATGAAAAGGGCAGACTCCATCTAGCAAAAAGTTATCACAGTCACGAAATCATAGCTAAATAAGTTTTGTTCAGTGATTGCTTGTTAATATACTGCCTCAAGACAAAAGTCAGATACTTCCTAAAAATATACCTTGCCTTTTAAATAAGGCTATGCCAGACACTTTGCAGCAATCTTGTTTGGGACCACAGCTCATCCAGAGGTTTTCACTAATTCACATTAACAGCTCCTCCTCCCCTCCATCATTACCTTAAACTGTAGTAGAACACTAGACTTAGGGAAAGTCTCATTTGTTTTGTTGGGTTCTCTCCCCCACCCTGACCCCCCCTTTTTTGCCTCTTACATCAAGGTAGAAATGAAACTTGCTAGGCAGGGCAAACATCTTGATTTGATAGGAGGGCACTTCCTGTTTGGTAAGGACCACATACACTGAGCAAGAGATATAAAAAGCTTTTGCAAGCTACTAATAAAATATAAACTTGCTTTAGTTAGTGTTTATGCCTTTACAATTCAATCTTCCAAACAAGACAATATACCAGTTACTTAACCAGTGTATTATCTGCCTAACAAACATTGATACTTAAAAACAACAATCCAAACTACAGCTTCAATATCCAAGCCAAAGTGCACTTTAGAAGCAGCCCAGCAACCACTTCCAAGACTTTATGTAGATACTACTATTTATGGTATCTGATTACATGCTGCAGCATAACTCAATCAACATTGTTTTCTTGATATCAGTCATATAGGATAGGATAAGTACAGCAAAAAGTTACCCTTGAAATGCCGTACTTTTGCCAGATGACACAACAGCACATTGCCCATCAAACTCCAGAAATGAGAGGTGGCATTTTAAAGTAATTACATGGATTCAGCAATGGATGGAGCACCACACAGCCAGACATTGGTACATGGGAGGAGATACAATAGCTTTTACAAGGAACACATTCATACTCCCAAGTTACTTAAAGCCAGGGTGTTCCCCCTCTCCCCCTACTGCTGATGACCACAAAAGGGTCACCACTTCCTACTTTAAAAAGGGAGATATGGAAGAAGTGTTTGAGTTCTCTCAATTTGAGAATCAAAATGGCAGAGACCCCTTTACTGAAAATAAATCTATTACTTTTAATATCCAACAAGTCTTATAGTTGATCACAAGATGTGGGTATTTATCCACAGGAGAGAATCTGCAGTAGTATACAAGAACCAAGCCACATACCTGCACTTAACTAGCTAAAATGCCAATGGTTTACAAATGTTGCAGTTCAAGCTAGTTTAAGAAGCTTATAGTGTTTCTTTAGGTTCTGGTATTTTAAATGTAAACTTCTTAGCATTAAAAAAATATATTGCAAAGGTAACAGTATACAGAAGGCAGGCAATTAAAACCAGATACTTAAAACCTAAGATACTAAATTAAATAACTTAACTGCTATTTAAATGGCCTTTCACCACTGAAATAAAAACTGCTTATTTTTGAGCAAAGATTACTTCTTAGCAGGAGTTAATTTTTGAGACATTTTGGCAATGCTTTTAGGAGTAATTTCCTTCCCCTCCAGTTCTGATCAGACTGAAATGAATGAGTACTAGCAGAAGCTGCAAGTGATCAGCACTCCTGAATATACTAGACCCTGTGCTTTTTAAAATGAATAGGAAAAAAATCCACTTAACTACCACCCCAAAAACAACTTTTTCAGCCCACACAGTAAGGCATCCGCTATACCAAGATGAGGAGGTTATACAAAGCACGGTTAGATTCTCCTTCTATATAAAGAAATAAAGCCCGTCAAGTATAATAAATATAATGGAAATACATCAAAATAAGATAAGAACAAGCTGTAAGCTTAATTCCAGCAAGAGAAGCATAAACCCAATTTCTTTTGGAAAAGAAAAAAACAAACAAAAGATTGATTTGAGTAAAATAGTTTAAAGCACAGGCTGAAATCCTGAACTCAGCAAAATCATTTTTATTTCAGGGATGAAATTCTTTTACACATCTACACCACATACTTAAATACCCTCTACAAAGACACCTTTACAGGCTGTGATTGTAGACACTACCCGAAACTTCTAGTTTCACCAAATGCCAACATTCAGGTTAAAATCAGGAGTTTATTCTGCTTATGGGATTCAACATATCTATGTCCTGAAGTGAGATGAACAAGAACAGGAGGATATCACTACCACATCACTAGCAGCTTTTGGCCTACAATTGCTCTGCATGCTACAAGTGTCCCACAAAACCATGGCTGAACATGCAAGGCCAGGCACTTGTCTGAACAGTTTATATCCACATTTCAATTCTGTTTCAGATTTATCAGCACAGTTCTTCTTTAAGTGATACAAAGCTATATACATGCAAAACCAAATGTTGTATGTAAAAACATTTATGCATAAGTATATATTTATTTTAATCCATGCATGAGCTTTATGACCACAGACCCTGTACTTTCCCCTCATACAGTAGCTTGGCTCAGGCCTTAAAGCCATTTTGGACAAGATCCACAGTTCTTCCCACACACTGCACTTTTAGCAATAGAGATATCACATACAAGTCTCCCTTCACTGCAGAAAGTACTCATTGCAATTCAAAGCCCAATCTCCACCTTCAGCAGCCATGAAGGTATTTCTTTTATTTTTGAAGGGGATCCAACTCTTTACAGCTGGGGTAGTAGTGCTACACCAGCATGCCACTAAAGCTCTGACAGATTCAGCAGAGATACCACTTTTATCTTCTTGCCCAGAAGCGCTCCACGAATGTCGTTTCGAGACTCTGACAATGAGCAGCATGCACGTTTGGGCACAGGACATGCTCCATCCCTGCCCCCTGGCACGCTCACTTCATGGTGCTCAGCACAGCAAAGCTGCGCTGGCAGCTGAGGTTCCCCTGATCAGCAAGCTACAACACCTCAGATACAGCACATACTCTTTGTTATGCAGAACCATTTGTCAATTTGTTTTCCCATCAGACACACTGCTAACATTCACCAGGCAGCATTGTGTGGAGGGGGAGTACATGTGCTTCAGCCAAACAGGCAGAGCGCATCCTGTGCTGTTCCCTCTGCACTGAGAAAGAGAGGGAACTATCAGGTCTTCAGATGTTTGAGGGAGAAGGAAAGAACTATCCACTCAAGTTCACAAATTTGTGATATGTACCAAGAGCTCTACTCGCCTACAGTTTCCACACCAATGAGGCCAGGGGAGGACAGCAGAAGGAAGACAGCAAAAGGGAGAACCACCACTGCATGTTTATTTCACTATCTGTGCCACCTTTTAATGACATTCAAGTACAAAAGGGAAGCAAGTGTATATTCCAGACACTCGGTTAACACTTAGTGCCAATTCCTAACAATTGTTATTCTGTATATAAAGACCAGAACAGTTGTCTTCTAGTCAAAACCTCAAGTCATGCAACTCAGCAGAAGGAAATGTGGAGAAGATCAAGTCCTTACTCACAAACCCTGAACCACGCCAAATCATTCTTCTAAGCAAAGTCATCATGTTGTAACAGCAGCTTGCTCCAGATCTGCATAATTTTGTGCTAGAAGTGAGGTCTTAAGCCCTTTTTCTAAAGGCTGTCTAAAAATTGAAGACATTAGAGACATTTTTGTTGCTAATCATGACTAGAATTACTAAGCTCTGCAACAGTAATAAAAATAGAACCTAAATCTTCCTTAAATTGATAAGAAAGTATTTATGGCATGCAGTTTTTTTAATTGCAGTAAACCCCTCTCTGCTTTGAGTTGTATTTACATCAGTTTTAAAAACAATTCTTCTTTAATGTTACAAGCATCCAAATGCATTTGATACTTAATGGTGGTATTCTACTGTATAGCCAGGAAAGAAATCCTGAGCAATGTAAACCACATGTTCTTCAGAGAAATTAAATCACAAAAACAGGTTTTACTAAGGTCTGCAACATCTATTCCCCCAAGCATGGTCTCCCTGTGTTCTACAAGCATGACATCAAGTATGATACATTCAAGACCCACACTTAGACTGGCATGTTTAATAACAGTTTGGGAAGTCATTGCAATTTGTAACATGTTCACATCGGCAGGTGGTTTACACTGCCTCTTTGCTAATACTAACTAAACAGCTGTCTGGCTCAATCTCAGTCCACTAACCCTGAGACCCAGATGGACTCTGGTTTAGCACTGATAGTTTAAGAATTATGAGCATCCCCACACAGGACAAAGGGAGGATGCTTAGATTAATTATCACACCAGCAAGGAGCAGGGTGGTCCATCAGTCCAGGCAAATGCCCAACTTAGATGGCAAGATTGAACTGAAGAGCCAGGTAGAAAATGTCCTTCTATTAAGAGAAAATTCATAAATGAATGCCACTATGGCCAGAAGAGACCATGAAACAGATGACTGGACTGATGATTTACAACGGGCTTTTAAGTATTAAGCTCAGTAACTTGCACTTTGATAAAGCTCAACTTAAAGTGCCAAGTACTGGATCAAACACCTCTAGAGACGCAGGATCTACCCTCAGAGGTTAACCATCTTCTCTGCTCAAGATGTCACATGCTTTAACTTGATTGTTAGTTTTCACTTCTCCCTTCTTGTTTGTGCCTCTCCCTGCTAGGCCTTCAGCATCCAGGATTTTCTACCTATGAATATACTGAAAGTAAAAGTCACTTCTAACTTCTCAAAAAAATTAAACTACTGGCTGAGCTCCATAAATATGCACCTTGGATCTCAGTTTTGTGGATTTAAAAAAAATATTTCTCATACAAGAATCAGCCATGTCATATAGAAGAGTCAAAAATAACTTTCCTACCCCCCTTTCCCCATATTATCACATTACAAGCACACGATGAACGGAGCCCCTGCAAGTGACCACTGAATTCTTCTCCAGTGCAGTCTCTCTCTCGGGTAGCACAGCTTACATTCCTCACTCCTAAGCTCTGCATTTGCATGACTCTTCTTCGAATGCCCAGGCAACCCAAGCCATTCTGAGTAGAAGTGAAAAACGAGTTAGTGCTGGAGCTGAGTGGACATGCAACAGGGAAAACCCAATCCCATTACTATTTCCTGAGAGCAACTTTTGTATACAGCTGTTCTGTGGATTAAAAAAAATTTACTAGGTGTTTTATTGCTAGTACTAGGGTTTTTTTTCTTGTAATGTACCGTGAGAAATTACTTCATCAAGAAAATTTGTTAAAGAGTATGTGACAGAGCCTGCTTTCCCTCAAATTGTGCTAGCAAGTTTTAATTTTAAGATTTTTTTTTGCCCTTACATGAAGGGAATCCTCATCACTTCCTCCAGTTATTTTACCTAGAATTGACAGCAGGATGCCAAGATAAGTGCTATCTGCCTCAGCTTCTTAACAGTATTAAAAGATCCAAAAGTTCAGAGCACAAATAAGACCCTAAAACGTAAGAGTGTGCAGTATTTTTATATGGCAAGTATACCAACATATTCTACCCTGCCTAGTTTCACAAAAAGGCAAAACCTGCACCTACTAGAGGTTAACTTTTGTATCCAGGAGGGCAAAAAGTTTCCTCCACAGTACACCAAAAGGCAGCAGACCCCTGAAGCATGAAATGAATGTAAATAGAGTGAAAAAGAACCGGAATACAATCTTTTAAAGCTTCTTCAGTATCTGATGCCCTAAATACCTAAGGATGCACTGCACTAGCTTCACTTTTAGTCACCAAGAACTTCCCTACTGGATCACACAAATCTTTTCTACAGGCCTAGGAAGTGCCTCTTCAGAGCAATTTAACCTCCTTACCATTACTACATGGTTCAGGAGGCTGTGCCAACATTTCACTCCCAAGAAGCCCTCCTAAAACTTATTCTAGGTGAATGCAGCATCCCAACTCCAGAAATGCCTTACCTAGGTAATAGGTTACAAAAACAAAATAAGTTACTCAAAACAAAATGAGCCTATCATCAGGCCTGCAGATACCACCTCACCAAGTTCTTCTCGTTTACTTGTGCTAACAAGCTATGTTAATTTGTTATCTATCTCCCCAAATCATAGTCAGATTTTAAGCAATATTAGATGTTAACAATGAAAGATAAGGAGGAGTAAGAGATCACTGTGGGGCATATTGCTGAAAAAAGTATACCTGTGATGAGTATCACCATGGAAATTGAATTCTCTTATCTCTTCAGGCTTATAAACATCTGGGACAATTCTATGATTCTTAAACTGATCCTGTTCCTTATTCATCACAGATAATAGACCAGGGAATTGTTGCCCATTAAGAAGCAGAAATGTTTGCTCCATGTCTACTGCTGACACCTAAGTTGTAACACTACTTTGTAGGAGGAAACTGGAAAAATGTTTGAGACACTTGAGATCTTACACTTATTACGATACCATACACCTAACATATTGTCACCAAAGTTGATTTGGAACCAGACTTTCCCAGTCAGTGAAACAGAATACAAAGGATAATTAGGAAATGCATAGGTAACATTTACTGTCTAGCTTTTCAGAGAGTGTCTGTTCTCAGTTATAAATTTTTCAAATGGGGAATCAAGCTGAACATTGAAAGTAGTTACTAGCTATAGGAAAAACATAAAAGTGGGAAGAAATCACACTCAGCTCCAAGTTGTAAGCACCAGTAAAGTTACTAACTGCAACTTCACCTTCGGGTAATCACGTGGACCTGAAGGTACTATTTTTGTTCAAGTTCTCTCATCTCCAAGCAGCAAGTACCCCAATACAGCATTGTTTACTTAACATGACAACCCTCTAAATGAAGAGGGCTTTACTTTGAGTTGTACTCATCCTGCATTTTACACCCTCCAAACCGAGTGAGCTAAGTATGGAACAGGGAACATATGCTGCTATAAGAGGTAACACAACCAGCCTAACCAGGAATGACTACGGAGACTGGTCACCAGACACTTTTTTCTTTCACATTCTCCTCATGCTACAGAAACTTAAGAGACATGACATAAGAGCCAAAAGCAGGTCTTGGAAAAGCACCTGAACTCAACTCCACCGCTTCCCACTCCCACCAGAGGAATATTCATCCTTTCAAGTACTGAACTGAATGAGAAGCAGTTAGTGTGAGAACTGCAGGAGACTGGTAACATTAGAAGAAACACTTTGCTACGACAGCAGATCTTCAACCCAGGAACTGCACCACTGAGACTTCGGTGGGAGAGCACAAAATAGCGCTGCAGGAGCGTCCTTACGGTACCAAAATAAAAACAAATTCCACAAAATCTGTCACAGAAAATGCAAGTTCTGCTTACTACCACCCCAACGCTTTCAAAGTTAAATTCCATAATACACGGCAGGCGTTTTGTTGCTGTTTCTTAAACTAAGCACAACAGATCATTTTTTTAAAGCCCTTCAAACGTGCAAGGACACCGTTACTTTAAGGTGCCTACTAGGCAAGCACACACAGCTTCAAGAAGAGTCAACCCGTAACTCCGCACAAACTTGTGTGCCGCAAGCGAGCGGAGGCTGAATGGTCTATAAATACTCTTACTACCACGGGCTTGGCTTCTTCCCAGCACCAAGCAAAAAAAGAGCCCGGGCACCTGAAACTTTATCTTTACCCTCTCGGGGAGCGTTACAGCGGTCTCCCACACGCAGCTTTACCGACGTGCCCCGCTCAGAGGAGCGGCACAACCGCCCTGCCCGCCGAGCACCGCCCGGGGCGGCGGGGGACGCGCACGGCCACGCTTCCGCCTTGACA
>VZZY01021824.1:0-48434 GCA_013400335.1 Eurystomus gularis | reverse complement strand
CCCCCCCCCCTTTATAATTCATCCTTGGAGGGGTGAAGGCCCCGCAGCTCTGAGGCCACCTGAGTGATGGCCCGCTGATACCTGCAGGGTTGTCAAATCTTTCATCCGTCTTTAGGGAAAGGGGGCACAGAAAATAATTCCCCTTGTGTTTGAGATGGAAAAGGGGGCAGCTTAGTCCCTTGTCATCCCCGTCCAGGACGAAACGCTTCCCGCTGGCATTGCTTCCTTGCACCCTTCCATTAAATGCCAATTTGGTCGGCTGCCTCTGGTCCCCCATTAGTCCTTTCCCTTCAGTTTCCTTTCCACACTGACATTCAGAACTTGCCTTTTATGCTCAGTTTCCCTCACCTCACCAGGCCCCCAAATAGCTTGCATCACCTCATGGGGGAAGCAACCAGGCACGGGAAATAAATGTTTTAGAGTGTACCTGCTCTCCCTACATCAGAAATCCAAGCTCTTAAAAACTGCCTTAAAATACGGCCACTAATAAGCCTAGTTTTGTTTGTTAGTTTATAGGTCAATAATGTGGCATATTTAATACAAATTTAGCCTAACTGCTGCTCAGCTTTAACACTAATTCATAGGTAATCCATAAAGAGGTACAGAGAGACAGAGAATTAAGCGTAAGCTGTGGAAAGGATGTATGCTTTCACTTGTACTTTGCGTAGATAAAGGACTTGCACGTCCATGTATGCCAGAGTATATCAGAAGAAATTTACTTGTCTGAAGATAACAAAGTTAAACAGAATAAAACTAGGTAAGAAAACCAGGTCAGAGACAATGAACAGGGAGAGGAAGACTTTTTATAGGCAGCAAGGCACATGGTGGTGTCAGATCCTGAGGAAAGGGACTTGTCCCCCTGTGAAGCAGTGGGGCACACCCTCCACACAGGTGTTGTCTCATGGCTGGGTTCTACCCTCTTGTCGTTTGTATGAGATGAAGTAGGTGGGAAGTTTTGCACAGTCTGGTATTTCCAAAAGTGTCTTTCAGCTTTGTGTGTGACAATCAGTGTTTCTTACTCCAGCAAAGTGAGTGGGAAAAGAATGAAGTATTGCCAGCCTTAAATAACACCAAAAAAAAAGCATTACTCAGACTCAGAAAAGGCATGAAATTGTCCTCAGATTATTCGGGGGGAGATATAATATTTCTTTGTCCATATTCCCATTTTCAATTCCCTCTGGTCACCCCTGGTGTGCGCCAACTCTCACAAACTTCCAATGATGCAATTTTGGCTCCCACCACAGGGGTTCTTGCTGGAAAACCTGACAGATCAAATTGCAGGCTGGATTACAGCACTACAGCTAGTGAGGAGAGTGTAGTTTCTCCTCCAATATCACCATTTTGTTCATTATCCTATTATTGCCCACCCTCAAGTTTTTCGCAAGCTATCAGCTAGATTTTCCCAGCCCCTCAGCAATCCAGACGTTCATTAATTTGTGTCTGTCCCCCTAGGTCTTGTTTTGTTGACCTCTGCCTCTCATTTTTAAGTAGACACTGTTTTTGCATTCTGGTGCTTTAGAAAAGATGGCAGTTTTCACATGCCTTCCTCTCCCTCATAATATGCGTAGCATTGCAGAATTTAAAATGGGATTCATGCGTTCCTCAGCAGCTGATTCAAAGCCTCCCATACATTGTCTGTTCTGTCTTTAAAACAGAACATGGTAGAGCTGCTTCTCTCTTCTTACTCCAGCTCATCTTCTGCCTGTTCCTGAGGACAAAATGGAGAGAAGAGAATTTTTTGCCTCTTTATGGCCAAGTTGTGATCACTGTTCCTCCATAAGAGGAACGCAGAAGGGATCAAATCAGGACAGAGACAAAAATTTCATGACTGACACTTCTGTCACTCCAGACTGCCTATACCGTAGCCAAAATCTCATTACTTTACAAAATTGTAATTTCACTACATTAGAGCACTATCTTAACTAAATGCTGAATCTGTTCTACTTTGGTTTGCAGACCTAACAAGAATGCATGCAGAACTTCAATGCTAGAAGCCTTAACAGATTTGGTTAACTTCATGAGCAGGCATAGTCCCTTATGTGCAGTACCTGAGGTTTTGGGGCTAAGAAAGAAATCCACAACCCGGTTCTGCAAACACTAGCTGGTACACCTATATATATATATATACACATACATATATTTGCAGCACTGCTGTTAGTTAAGATCCGAAAGTCTCCAGTAAGAAGTCCCCGCTTTCTGCAGTAGTTTTCATGCCATTTATTATCATTCTGCTTATGGGTCTTTTTTTCCAACAAACAGAATTCTGGTTTGAGACAGAGTAAGTCTCCAGGAAGCTGATCTAATCACAAAACTTCCTTAAGTATTTAAACTTCTGAAGTCCAAATCAAGGTAAGACACTAGAACAGCATATGTTACATTCTTTTGATAAAGTTATTCCATGATGTTAATAACATTTAAAAAAAGGGTTTATACATTTCTTTCCTAGAACAATTATTCTAATTGTGAAGAGATTTTCTAATGAGGCCCCTAAATGTCACTGTAATGGGTCTGGCTGAGCTGGTTTTCCCCATAGCAGCCCTCATGGTGCAGAGTTTTGTGCTGGGAGCTAGAAGGGTGTTGATAACACACCCGTGTTGTGACTACTGCTGAGCAGGGCTCACACAGCACCAAGGCTCTTCCCAACATTCACCCCCCCAGTGGGATGGGGTAGGCAAGATCTTGGGAGGGGACACAACCAGGACAGCTGACCTGAACTGACCAAAGGGATATTCCGCACAATATGACGTCAGCTCAGCTATAAAGCTAGGGAGAAGGAGGAGGAGAGGGGGGCCATTCCATTGTCCTCCAAAGCAACCGCTACGCATCTTGGAGCCCTGCTTCCCAGGGAGTGGCCAGACATCGCCTGCTGATGGGAAGTTTTCCTTTGCTTCCGCGCGCGGATTTGCTTGGCTTTTGCTTCTGTTATTATTAAACTGCTTTTTGTTTCTCATCTTTTTTTTCTCCCTTTTTTTTTTTTGCTCTGCTGAGGAGGGAGAGGGGAAAAAAAGGGGGGGTGATAGAGCAGCTTGGTGGGCATCTGGCACTGAGGCAAGGTTAACTCACCACAGTCACAGTAAAAATCTTTATCACGTCACAAAAGCCAAATAGCCAAGAAATTGTTTTGCAACACCTTGTCTAATCATATGCATAGAAAATTCTTCTAACTGATTTGAGTAACAGTACATGTGTGTTTTAAGCTCGCATGCAAAACAAGGCACTTAGAAGGTCAAGTTCATATCTGTAGCATTGCAGAAACTACATTCAACACACTCTGTAAATTCTGTCAAGTCTTTGAACTTTAACTGAAACTACCATTTCCAAAACTTAGGAACTTTGGGCCGAGGCTAATGGGATGAACTTCAACAAGATGGAGTGCCAGGTCTTGCACTGGGGCCACAACGGCTTGGGGAAGAGTGGCTGAAAAGCTGCCTGGCAGAAAAGGACCTGGGGGTGCTGATCGACAGTCAGCTGAGTATGAGCCAGCAGTGTGCCCAGGTGGCCAAGGAGATGGCCAATAGCATCCTGGCTTGTATCAGAAGTAATGTGGCCAGCAGGTCTAGGGAAGTGGTTGCTTCCCTGTGCTTAGCGCTGGTGAGGCCACACTTCAAGCACTGTGTTCAGTTTTGGGCCCCTCATTACAAGAAGGACATTGAGGTCCTGGAGCGTGTCCAAAGAAGGGCAACGAAGCTGGTGAAGGGTCTAGAGCACAAGTCTTATGAGGAGTGGCTGAGAGACCTGGGGCTATTTAATCTGAAGTAAAAGAGGGTCAGGGGAGACCTTATTGCTCTCTACAACAATCTGTTGAACGATGTCTGTTCTCCTATGTAACGAACGATAGGACAAGAGGAAGTGGCCTCAAGTTCTGCCAGGGGAGGATTAGATTGGATACTAGGAAAAAAATTCTTCACTGAAAGGGCTTTCAAGCACTGGAACAGGCTGCCCAGAGAAGTGGTTGAGTCACCATCCCTGGACACGTTTAAAAGTTGTCTTGCTCTTGGGCGTACATAGGTGTGTGTGTGTGTGTTCAGGTACTTACGTGTATGTATATGTATATGCATATATGTATGTATATGTAGCACAGAAAACATCTTGCCCTGTGTTTGTAATATATGCTATTAAAACTATTTGATTAGTTGTTTGTCAAAAGCCAGGGCTGGTTAATTCAAATACTAGGGAGGCCTTCTGTTCAATGTTACATTTTAGGATGAACAATATATTTTAATGCCATATTTGAAGATTATTAAAAGCCCATTTCAGCAAACTATTGGCTTAATAATAGACTCTAAAATATGCTCAGTCTGAGTTTGGCAATTCTGGGTGACATTATCTATCCTTAGAGGTATATCTATGTTTGATTCCACTTAAATATACTGATCTTTTTTTTTATTCTGCATTCAAAGGCAGACTTGTTGCTAGTCATGTTGAGGCAGCTGCTTATTGTCAACTACAAGTTGGAACAAGCATTTGCTTGTTCAAAATTAGACTTTATCCACCATTTTCATTATTATATTGAAGTGCTGGGGCCTGAGTTGTGGGCCCCACATTAGAGTTGACCTGTGAATGACTCACAACCTAGCAGAATGTTTTGGTTTTCTTATTGGCTTCATGCTCCAGAGGCAGAACCTTGTCCAGCTGTGGCTCTGTGGCTCTGCCCTCACCCAGGTGGTCATAGTTGGGGTGGTGGGTGAGGCCAGGACTATATTAACCAGGAGCTGATCAGTTGGAAGAGCTTCCTGTTGGGGCTGGTTGTATCTTGCTGAGCTCTCTTGGTGGTGCCTTTCCATGTAAAGGGTACCACGGTGGGCAGCAGAGGAGCTGGGCCCACAGGAACCTATGGGAGGACTGCCTGAAAGAAGACTTCTGAGGGGCTGTTGCTGAGTTCAGTGTTGGCCTGTGTGATCAGGCAACTGATGGCAGCATAAAATGATGGCTGAACTGTCACAACGTATGTGCAGCATAATATTAATATATGACGAAAAGCTTATATGGGAAGAAGCCCTGACTTTCAGGTTGATAATTTAATTCCTTGTAAAGAAAGTTGCGAAAATTTAGGAGAGAATTTAGCATTCTGGATTATCCTACAAAATGGTGCATGCCTTTTTGAATGATTCATGTTACATTCTGGCTTTGTTAGGCCATTTGGGACACCTGAGAACTTTTTCTGAAGCTTGATTAAGTCTAGGTAAGGGAGCTGTTGATGAAAGCCAAACTTAACCTAGAAAAACCACTCTCCCCTGAAAAAAAAGTTGCTATTATTTATTCTACCCAGAGTGCATGACCCATCCCGTATTAAAAACGGTTCTTTGGCTATGTATGATTCTGATACTTGCATTATCTTTTAATTGTTTTATAAATCAAAATGAATAAACAGTCAGAAAAATACATAAGAGCTTTCCTTGTGATAATTTATGCTTTAAAATTATTGCTTTGAAGCAAACTGGATTTGTGACTGTGTTACAGACTTCATCTGATCTAAATAATTTATGGTAACTCCCTCATCTAACAAGAATCACATAGTACAAATGGCAAATGAGACTCTACTGGTATTGAAAATAAGGAGGTAATTTCTTCCCATCTTTCAAAGCTGTTATTCAAGACTGCAAATAGTTTTTCATCACAGCTGATTATAAAGCTTCTTTTTAATCTTAGAATTACTTTTTATCTTCTATCCCAGCGAAACTGAAAGTCAGCACTCTAAATACAGTAAAATATCCAAAAATTTATTTACTGCTAACTACTACCGAAACTGGTGACCTCTTTACCTCCTGGGAGCACAAACACTGGTGCAAGCTGCATAAAATCTTGTCACGGGGTTCCTCTTGAAACAGTACTTGTGATGGATAGTGTAATGCTTTTTTTCTCCTTTTTTTTTACCCCTATGATGTTTGTAAAATGTAAGATTTATTAGAAAGCTATGCATATAAAGCAGTGCTGTGAAATGCTTATTTCTGATTTGATTTTTAGTGTACTTAATTTTGGAGAAAAATGTATGTTGAATCTTTAATAAAGTGGCCTTTAAGTAACTGAAACTAAATAAAAATAAATGCCAAAAGGAATTATTTATTGCATGGTAATGTATCCTGTATTAAAGCTCTTCCACTAAAGTTACAAAATAACATCTCTGTTACAGCGCTCATAACCATATTTACAAAAGCAATCAACATTGCCTCATGCATAGACTTAAGCACCCTCTGTGAAGTAGTGCCTAATTACGATTTCATAGCTATCATTAGGCATCTTTGGCTTATACTGTCATATGCAGTAAATGCTTAAATATTTAGGTCCCTATCCTCAAAGATATTTAGGTGTCTAGTTCTCATTTCTAATTTATAAGAATTAGGGACCATTAGGGGCCTTTTCCCAAAGCCAGACTGTTTGAACTTTTCTGTCTTGGAAAGCCTGTTGGAAACTTTTGTGCACAAAACCCAAGTTGTCACAATACTTCCGAGTTCAACACTACTACACCTACAGTGCAGTCTTCAATGAAATAGTCTATTTAACATTTTTAAAGTATTCGTCACCAAATCTTTATGCAATTTCAATGAGTTTTATAATCCATTACAAACAGTCTAGTATAAATATACCTACCCTTGGGGCAAAACATCCCATCAAATCAAAGGAATGTCCAATTCGTGCATGAAGTGTTTTATCCCCAGAGAGCCCTCATCATTACCCAAAATAGAATGTCACCAAACTCAAGGATTTTTTTCTTTTCTTGTAATCCAATCTTCCTAATAGTATCCTCTGAAAAGGAGAAGGGGTAGAGGAAATGCGCTCATCTAATTTTCCGTTGTTGTTGAAATTGTATTTGCCAGCTCAGTTTTGCGTGAATCTGTAGAGAGGCCTTTTTAACATGGGGTTAATTAGCAAGGCTTTTCAAAGACTTTTCAGATATGTAGTACAAATCTAGCCTAGCTCAGCAGCAGCTGATAATCATTACCAGTACATGATTGTTCACTTGTCTGTGTGAAATTAGTGTGCAGCCGCAATCCCATTCAAGCAAGTCGTGTTTGCACGTTACTAAACCACAGTATAAATGGGAACTAATTGACTCTTGTATTGGTTCTCCCAGCAAATCCAAGGACCACAGTGTATCTGTGGAGACTAAATACCTGCCTCTTTTAAGACTAGTCTTGGGGCAAGGCTCCACTTGGGAGTTTTTGCAGTCAAGTGCTTCTCTGTGGAGAAAATCAGACTTCATCTTCCCGGACTGACTGTCAGGGATTTTCAGCAAGCACTAAGTTCACATTCAAAATAAATGCAACAAAAACCTATTTTTGAATGACATTTTTGTCAAGGGCTTTCTAATTATTGTCATCCTCTGGTGTATCCAGCAACTATCAACTATCTATCACACCTGTCAACTGTGAAGCAACAGCTCTGATAAATCGTTGTGATTGTAGAGGGATTTCCACCAAAATGTTTTAAATAATTGCATTTAGATTGGAGAGCTAATGACTAGAAAGGATTGGGGAAGTTAGAAAGAAGCATCTGATTCTTTCCTCTTGACAGAAATGAAGGAAAAACACAGTAAGAGGTCATTCTTCAATTACCTGCAGAGTTAAAAAGAAGCTTATAGTCAGGTCTGTTCATGATTAAAATATATTAGAAAGCTCAACCAACTCATATATTAACTCAATAATATATTTTTCTGCTCCTAACACTATAGACAGTATTTTATACTTTCAAATATTAGTAAGGAAGATATGTGCTCAGTGCATTTAATCTAATTTCTTATATTTGAAATATTAAAGGAAATGCAGGTATAATTGTATCTCTGCAAAGCACTGGTGTATTCTGCCAGCAAACTGAACACACACAGTCAGAAATCACTTTATGTATTAATTGCTCAGCATGACTATGGTCCTTTAACATTTCAGGACAAACCTGATTTTAAACACTTGGTTGGCTGTTCTTACGCATCTCAGGATAGAGCAAGAGTGGTACAGCTCTATTGGGGCCTGAGTCTGGGACCATGAGGGCTCCCCATGGGAGTGTCTGGACAGGGTCTGGCAGCCTGGTCTTATCCTACCACCTCAGCCAGGAACGGGGAAGTGAGGACACCAGGGCAGCCACAGCCAACATTGCGCATCTCTCTGCGTCATGGATGGCTGAGGCTGGGATGAGGGCTTATGAGTGAGCCAAGCTCAGGAGGGCCCATGGTGGGCAGGGCAGGGCTGTGGGGAGCTAGAGACTGGCCCTGCTGCAGCATTCCTGGGGCAGGGGCTAACATCTCTGGGGAGCTGATGTGGGATCCTGGGCCATGGACAGGTGTGGGGAGCCCCAGCTACTGGGCAGGGGCAGCCAGGGCTAGGGGTACCCTCAGGACTCTGGCAACATGTAAATGGCAGACCATGCTAAAGAGTTTTTGGATTAAGCTGTTGCATGCTGTTGCAGAAAAAAAAAATCTAACACCATCGTTTCCCAGGCTAAAACAAAAGACAGAGAATCAGAAATGTATAACCAGTATTGGCCTATACCCGACCTTCTCCTGCCCACTCCAAGTCATTGTGTCTGTAAGGCTCACCATCCTGGCTGACTTTGCTTTACTGTCATGCCCCAACCAAACATGCAAGAGTCCTGGTGTTGCAAAGGCAAACCATCCACATCCAGCAACTGTGCATACTTGGGGTTGGCATACCTACTGCCAAGCAGAGTGACACCTGGGTCCACATGGCTCAAGGGCTATGTTACATAGGGACTGTGCAATCTCCTGCTGTCATTCTGTCAGAAGGGTCTTGCCATGCCCAGAACGAGGATTCTTGGCAGGAAATCTCCTGTTTTCTTCCATTTTTTTCAATGGACTGTGAAAGAAGACTGCTGCAGGTTGTAAGCACATTTCTATGATGACGGAGTCAGTGTGCATCATACTCTGGAGGCTGCTGCCTACACTGGAGAAGGTCTGACAAAGCAGTGTTGATATGGCCTGTATAGGGAGCAGCTTGTCCAACATGATCATCTTTTTGGAGCTAGCACTACATGTAAGTGTCTCTTTTGCACCAGAAGGCTTCAAGCTAAAATCGCATAAGGCTCAGAGTCTGCTGCCAGATGCATAATGCACGTGTAAGCAGACACTCAGAGAAAGAGCAGTGAGCAACTTGGGAAATGTGTAACCAATCTTCCCTCATGTATACATCAATTTGCTTTTCAAACAGAAAGTAAAATAAAATAGTGTATTTCCACCTATTTTTTGTCCCACCACAATGAGGTAAACACAGAACACATGCATGTTCAGGAGTAAGATGATCTCACAATATATATATATGTTGGTATTTTTATTCATTCTTGATATTTATTTTTGTTTGTCATGCAGCTGGAAATTAAAATTATTCTGAATATACTCTTGCTGTTTTACTTGGAAAATATTGGTACTAAACCCCATTGTCCCAGCTTAGTTCCTTGTAGACTCTGCCAAGGAGTTCGGATATAAAAATTGCTGACATTTATTTTGTAATGCAATATTATTCTTTCATATACAGATGTTTTTCTTTTTGGGTGCTAATAAAACACGTAAAATGGAAGTACAGACACACTGGATGTGTAAATAAAGAGTGGCAGGCAAGTATTACCTGGGCAGCAACCAGCAGTTTTACTTCCTTCTCAATGCATGGCAGGACGGTAACGTGTATGTAGCTCTATGTTGGATCTGTTCATCTTTTATGTGTTACAAAGTTCAGCCTGTCAGCTACAACTCATGCATCATGGCTGCAAAAACAAATACCATAGGAATGGGGTTGATGAAAATGAAGTAATTAATAGACATCACCATTTCCAATGGTAGCAGTTACACCATCTAAGTACAGCTTGAGCAAAGGGGACAGATTAAATCTGGCAGTCAATGCAACTTTTAGAACAACTGCAAGAGTTCAACTTGTTAGTACCATTGCTTCAGCTCTATAATGTTTTATTCTTCATCTAATATCCTTTTTTGCTATCAACTGTTTCATTACTACAGTTTTATATATTTCTGGTAAGGAAACTGGCAGCTAGGTTCTCACTCTGCAAGTGTGTTTATACATGGAGTCAACATTAGGAAATGCAGAGTCCAACTCCATTTTCTGGACTAAACAAAAGAGTAGAGCACTAATGGGAAGACTAGCTGAAGAAGAGTATAAACCGCACTGATCAGGGTTTACGGTAACCTCCATATTCATGAGGTGACTCTCTCCCTACTCCATCTCTGTTCACTACTACCTCTGGCACTGAATGTCCCTGAAATCAGCAATGATACTAAAAAATTGGGTCATTTGATTTGCTTTACCCATTTGAGAACAGTGTTCTCAAATATTTCCATGCTGGAGAAAAGCCTGAGTATTTATACTTACTAAGAATAACCATCATATACATACACTTAATTTATGTTTATTAGGTGCCATGAAATTAATGGAAGTGCCTAAAGTAGATATGTGAAAAAATAGGATTCACTCTAGAGTAATGACAAAACAAACCAGAAAAAAAGACCAAGAAATGAAGAAAAAACCCACCACAAATCCACCCAAATATTGCTTTATTGATTTATTTTAGTTATAATTTAAAATACTTATTTGATCTGATGGGAAAATCTAGAATTTTACTGTTTTTATCCTGAACTGGGCTAAAAAAATGTAACTCTCTAAATGCAACTCTGTTTCATGCAATGGAAAGTTTCAAACGTGTTGATATGAAAGCACTGTAATGACATGGCCAAAATGACATGAATTGCCATTGAGATAAATTTCATAGTGACAAAACATTACAATATAATATACCAAAAGAAACATTTTAGAAACACCAGAATGAAATATTTTGACACTATCAGATGGAAAGGCAGTTTCAAATGAGAAAGTAAAAAAAAATTATTCTGAAACTCTTAAGATCCTAAAATCTCTTCTGACAAAGTATTTCCATTTACAAAACCCAGTATTATCTGTCATAAAATTTTTCTCTTGATGTGGGTTTTTTTTCCTGCTTGCTTTTCTTTTTCAACAAGCCCTAGGAATTATTCACTTATTTTAAGAAATATAATGATAATCATACATGTGAGTCTAAAAATAATACAGCTAAAGTGAATGTCTCTTTCCAAGGAATACAAGTAAAACCATAAAACTTTCTCTCTCTCTCTCTCTCTCTCTCTCTCTCTCTCTGCTCCATCATGCTTAGCACATTTTATGACCCATATTCTCTCCTCCCCAGTGGCCATAAGCTTATTTACAACCAAACAAATGGCAATGACAGATGCCATCCCACAGAACACTTTCTTTGCTATATCAGGGTGGGCACCAGGCACCCAGTGCCTCAATGCCCTGCATACCTCCCCAGAACTGCGTTGGAGAGAGGCAGCTGCAGACCCATCAGACAGAAAGGCAAAGACATCTGCAGTCTTCATGTTAGTATGTCAAGATTACTCACAAATTGACCATATCTGCACAAGAAGAACTCAGGGATCGAGGGGGCCATTTAGAGAATCAATGCCTGGAACATAACTTTTGTTCATAATGAGAGCTTAAGCCTTCAACCTCAGTTTCTGACAGAGAAACAATCAATGAATGAAAGAAAAAGAAAACCTTCACATTTCTTACATTCTGGTTGATGTATTTTTGGAAACATAAGTGTTTTTAAATGCATCCATCTAATATGTCAATTAGTGTCATCATCTTTGACAATAATTAAAACAAACTAGCAAGCATCATTCCCCCAGGAAAAGAACAAGAAAATGTTCTACAACAGAATATAAGAAGACAAAACCAAAGATCAAACATTTCTGTGCAAAACTTAGAGATGGAGCTCTCTCAGGTAATTATATGTGTATCCAGGTACATAACATTAGATGAATTAGTATGAAAGGCAGATTTTCACAGGTGGAGTTGGCAAATCACTTCAATATAGCAATATAGAATCTTTCCCAACATAAGAAAACTATGTAGGTTCCTAAATCTTTGTAGGTTTGAGATTTAAGGTTACAACACCATTACTATACCTTCTTATGCCCCTCCTCTTTCTCCCATGAAAGGAAGTATCAAAGCTGTCTAGAATAGCAAAAAGAAAAATTGGCATAATTGGCATGTTGTTTTAATCAGAAATGTGTTCCATACTGCTATTCATCTGGGCAATCTTTATTCATGGAACTTGCAACACTGAGTTGAAGGCAGCTCCTGCCAGGATAGGGATGACTTACGTTAATGGCATTACACAGGCTGTGATGTAAAGCTAGAACAGGATGGAGCCTTCAGCTCTCAAGTCAACTTTCAGTGTCCACATCTGCCTGGACACAAGAGAGAAACTAATCTGAAGGTGAAGAGACTTGCACCTCATGTTTATGTCTGACTGATATTCATGCTTTGCCATTTGAAGTCTAGCAATATTGTCGTAACAAGCATGAATGTTTTATTTCAGCTTTGTAAGAGAAAATAATTTTAATTGAATTATGATTAAAGAGCAAAAAGAAAATAATATTAATTTTTGAGTAAAGTGCATTGACAATGTTTTTAACATATCCTCACTTTTTTCTCGATTCTGAAGCATTTTGCTCAATAGTTTGAATAATTAAGAACAGATATGTTTCTTGTCCTCTGTGACAGAATGAGAATTGTTGCTACAAGGTATCTTTTTTCATTATCAGAATAAGAGCAATGCAAACAACATTTGTAAAAAATGACAGTACTACAATAATAAGTTTGCCAGTTTAAACATAAGTTAGTCCAGAAGGCAGACATTCTGTATGGAGAAAGTCAATATTTCTCCATATGTAGGTCTGGCTTAAAACTATCCATACCTTTATCAGCCCTGGAAGAATGCCAGGGGAGCCAGTTTGCCTGCATTTTGCAACCCAGATCCTTTAGAGCCAGTACTGCACCAGAGCACATTGCCCCTTTTGGACTATCTCAGCAAATTGGCTGGAAAAGTTACCAGGCAGAAAAGTTAGGGTTCTTTTCTGACATACTTTGTTTGTATCACAGCCATATAACATTAACAGCTGTAACAGGGGTATCAGAATATCTGTGTACAATGCAGAAAAATTACTTTTTGAATGCAACCCTTTATTCTTATAGTCCTTTTTTGCTCGAGTCCTGCAGTGAATGCTGAATAGGTGGAGGCAGCTGGGCGCCTATAATCAATATGGATGGAAAGGAAGACAGAGCTGCACCAAAATGCAGCTTATTAGGTCCTTTGTTATTTTTGGTTGACGTCACTAGACTTTCTCCTTTATTCATTAAGGCTCTGCTTCAGCAAAGTATGCAAGGTCATAGTAACAACAAATGCACATCTTAGTGAATAAATTGTATTGCAGTTAAATATGTGTTTTACTCTTTTCTGAATGGGTGTTTTAGCACTTTATTTTTCTAATTAAAAAAGTGTTAGAGAGGAATGCAGTCATGTAATTCTACAATTATTATCTTACACAACTCAGACAGTAAAGTTATTTTAATCTTATTTAGTGCGGTAAATAACTTGCAGAAGTTCCTAGTAAATATATCTTAAATTTTAGTTGAATACTTATTGCAGACATGCAAAACTCGTTACTCATGAATAAACATTTCATTTATTCATATGATTCTTTCTCTGTGGTGTCTATGCATGTAACAAATGTAAAATTCAGCTGGTTTAGAATTAATCATTAGAAAAAGAAAGGGGGGAAGAGAAAGGGAGAGTTTACATTTTTGTACTCAGTTTCTTCAAATATAACTTGAAGGACTTCATTTCCAGTTTAGAATTTCCATTTGCACTGGAATAAACTATGACACGTTTAATACTGCCATGGATTTTAAAAGCAAACTTACAAGGGAGCAATTACAAGTCTTTTCTGGTGAGATTTATCTTGTAGCTTTAAATGAAGAGCATTTAATATCATTACTGGGGACAAATAGCACGGTCTTGCACTTCTTTTAGGGCTCAGAACTTAACCTTTTCACGTCAAAGAGCTACAGTGTGGTGTTACTAACCTGAAAAAAAAAGGACAGAAAGCTTGACTTCAGCTTCTCGCAAGTGGAAGATGAGTAGTAATACAAAGAATAGTCTTAATGGTTCAGAACTTCATAGAACTTTGCAGCTATGCCAGCAGCATGTCTCCAGCAATGACCACTAATCAATTTCTAGGTGAGACTCTAAAAAACAGGGCAAACAGTAATATTCCTCCTCATGCCAGCCCAACAATGACTGGCTTGTGAACATTCACAGCTAGAGTTGAGTATCTGTTTTTAATGTTTTTGTGATGTCTTTATCATCCAGCAATCTGTCTAATCTCATTTTGAAGCTATGTAGGTCTCTACAGCTTCATGTGACAATGAACTCCTTAGCTTCATCTGTGTATCATCATTTGTTTGTTTAGTCTGCAACTTTTCATCTGAGTTCCCTTAATTCTTGAATTATGAGAAACAACAATCAGTTTCCTATCTACCTTCTTGGTTTCACTCATGATACTATACTTCTGTCAAAAGCACCGTACAGTGTCTCTCTTCTCTGTGACTCTGGGCTGAAGAGTCTTTGTCTTTCTAGTACTTTCTCTGGGAGTTGTTCTGTAATTTTTTTCATCATTGATGGTCTTCTCTATACTTTTTCTTTTATGTCCTTGCAGAAGCAGGGTGATGGGATTGCCAACAATATTCAAGATCTGTGTGCACAAAGTACCATTACGTTTTTCAGCTTTCTTCTATATTTTTTCCCTTACGAATTCCTTAACATTCCATTTTCTCTTTTGACCATTGTTGACTCCTGAACTAACATTTTCACCAGTCCTGTTACTAGACCTTTGAAATCGTTCTCATCAGAGATAATGGATAGTTTAGAACAACTTACTGCAAATGTAAAATTACCTTTGACATAGCTATCGTCCTTTCTGACTTTATCCATACTCAGTCATCTATGTTACTGAGTGTTAACACATCCAGTAACTTAGTATTGAGAGTTTACTGACAGTTGTAGTAACAACTTTTGCAGCCCTGTGTGCCCTCAGTACTGCCAACAAACTTTGCCGTTTCACTCTTCAGTTTTTCTCTAGGTAATTTAAGTATGTATGTAATAACATAGCGCCTAGGGAAATCAAGAGTGATTTCCTTGTATTGACAAAGCTGGCTACTTATTCCTACTCTTTCTTTCCTATTTTTGAGTATTTATCTGCTCATGAGAGAGTCTTAGAAAGAAATAATGATTGGATTTCTTTGATGGGCTGTTGAAAGCTTTTGGAAACACAAGTATACAGAGGCAAATGATTATTGATTCTTTAAAGGATGAGAAAGACCAAACTTCTCTCTACAAAATTCACATTGATTTTTCTCACTGATACCATATTTATCCATGTACTTACTGTCTTCTACATTATATATTCTGCTAATTTGTCTGATCAGTAGTCCTCAGATCACCATGGGAACATTGTCTAAAATTTTATGTAGTATTTTCTGCCTTTTCCTTTGGTAGTTAGGCCATATTAAGAGAAAGGTGAGAAACCACTGTTAGTAGCATGCTATTTTTAAATGTTCAAGGCCCTTTAGAACTTTGACAACTCATTACTAGGACATTATCTTCTCCTGCTTCTATCCTATGAGATAGATACCTCAAAATGTTTCCCATAAAGTTTCTGTTGTGTTCTCTTTAGTGAACAAAAATGCTAGGAACTGATTTTACTTCGCTCAGCTTTTGCACAGCTTCTTTCACCAATTACACTCAAGATACTTCTCAAAAGTAATAAATACAATTCCTATTATACAGAAGGGGGGCGAGGGAAGGCACTGAGAGGTAAGAGCTAGATTTAATAAAGGACTAACAGCAAGACCAGGTGTGGGGGCCAACAGCTGGCCTGCAGGCCTCACAGAAAGCTTTGGCCTTGACTAAGTCAAGCTGTACCCTTGAAAGAAGATAAACGGCTTTTGAGGAATTTGAAGACTGTAAAAGAAGAACGTTGACAGAAGCTAACGAGACATGTGGGCTAAAGAAATGTTGACCAATAGGAGAAGGTTGGTAACAAGCAAAAACCAATTATTGCGTGATACGATGGTTTAGAGCTAAAGCTAGAGAGTATAAAAGAAGAGCTGTAAAAAATAAAGTTTGCTATAGTTGCTGTTGCTGCTTAGCTTGTCCAGTGTCATGTCCGTCTCAACTACGACAACCAGGTGCATAAATAACTTGTCTCCTCTGTGATAGTTTAGCACAAGCCAGCTTTGATATGAAAGTCCCATAACTATTCAGCATGTCTTGAGCCTGAATTGATGCACACCCCCTCACTGGAGATGGGAACTGCATCCTGACTCTCTATCTTAATGTCCTGATCAGTAGGCTGTATTTCTTCCATATCTGTGCCTATTTTAAAGGGTCCTTTTGCAGTAATTAAGTAAAAATCAGAATTTACTTGGGGTTGCCCAAGTTTAAAAATGACAGATGAAAAAAAATTCTAGCATATAAGCAATTGTATTTTTTAACAAATAGTTATAACCCCAAATTGTTCCATGCATATAATGCTATTTAAATGTGTTTCATGACTCCTGAAATAACTTCTCAACTCACATTGCGAGTGAACACTCAGATGAGCACCGTTACAGAGCATCTTTTGTTGTAAATTCCTGTTGGCCATGTCTTGTGCCCTGACACTCTCCATGTTTGTATACTAACTGATGAATATATACCCCGTGATAAATTAATACTCCCTTGTCCTGTATAAATGGGCTCCAGTAATTCTGTAGCTGGCAAGCAAGGAAAACGGAAGAGGCTAAACAGAATTAGCAGAATATCAAAGCATCCTCTTTAATTACCTGCTACAATATGTTCATTTATTTTTACCTCCAAGAAACTTTTTTCCCCATCCATGCCTGATTGATCAGGACAGGGCTTGGAGCTAGGACAGTCTATTCATTAGCTTCAAGGTTATCATAGTGGGTGCTCTTATTAATCAACAGGAGAGGTATGAGGTAGTCCGCTGCCATTCAGAAAACTCATGCTTGAGGGGATCACCTAGGCAAGTGCAACTCACATCAGCAAGTAAGCTAATCTGATTGATAATAGTCCTATTAATTTGGAATTGAGTATTATCAGCCTGCAGCACATCTTCATACAATTCTCATTATACAGAGACTTCATTCACTTGGGAGGGTAACAAATGCATAGCATTAATAACAAAATTAAAAGGAAGTATGTAAATTGGAAAGTGATATTTATTAAGTGTCTACATGAAAGAAAGAAGTATTTTAGTTCTGGTATCATTTTAAAAAGACTGCATATGAGCACCTGAAGAAGTCACATGTATGCAGTAAAGCATTTGACACAGTCTCTCATAGCATCCTTGCAACTAAACTGAGGAAGTGTGGTCTGGATGATTGGGTAGTGAGGTAGATAGAGAACTGGCTGAAGGAAAGAGCCCAGAGAGTTGTGGTCAGTAGGGCACAGTCCAGTTGGAGGCCTGTATTGAGTGGTGTACCTCAAGGGTCGATACTGGGACCAGTACTATTCAATATATTCATCAACGACCTGGATGAGGGAACAGAGTGCACTGACAGCAAGTTTGCTGATGACACAAAACTGGGAGGAGTGGCTGACACACCAAAAGGCTGTGCTGCCATTCAGTGGGACCTAGACAGGCTGGAGAGTTGGGCGGGGAGAAATGTAATGAAATATAATAAGGGCAAGTGTAGAATCTTGCATCTGGGCAAGAACAACCCCATGCACCAGTATAAGTTGGGGATTGACTTGTTAGAGAGCAGCAGAGGGGAAAGGGACCTGGGGGTCCTGGTGGACAGCAGGATGACCATGAGCCAGCAATGTGCTCTTGTGGCCAAGAAGGCCAATGGCATCCTCAGGTGTATTAGAAAGGTTAGTAGGTCCAGAGACATTCTTCTCCCCCTCTACTCTGCCCTGGTGAGACCACATCTGCAATATCCTGTCCAGTTCTGGGTGCCTCACTTCAAGGAAGACAGGGAACTGCTTGAGAGAGTCCAGTGCAGAGCCACAAAGGTGATTAAGGGAGTGAAACATCTCCCTTACGAGGAAAGGCTGAGGGGGCTAGGTCTCTTTAGCTTGGAGAAGAGGAGACTGAGGGGTGACCTCATTGATGTTTATAAATATGTAAAGAGTGAGTGTCAGGAGGATGGAGCCAGGCTCTTCTCTGTGGCACCCAAATGGTAGGACAAGGAGCAACAGGTGCAAGCTGGAGCATAGGACGTTCCACATAAATATGAGAAAAAACTTCTTCACGATGAGGGTTACCAAGCACTGGAACAAGCTGCCCGGAGAGGTTGTGGACTGTCCTTCTCTGGAGACATTCAAAACCCACCTGGATGCATTCCTGTGTGACCTGATCTAGGAGATCCTGCTCCAGCAGGGGGATTGGACTAGATGATCTTTCGAGGTCCCTTCCACTCCCTAGCATTCAGTGATTCTGTGAAGACAATGATTTGACAGTTGAAATTAGGATTATTATTTACTTCAAAAGTAGGGAAGTAAAAACATGAATTGTGCTTCTTTTTTCAGCTGCAAAGGAGTCCCTGTCAGTCTTGCTAAACCACCATGGTTACATAGTGCCTTCTCTGAACAACGTCTGGGTCATTGTGAACATACTGTGTAGATGGTGTGAATTCTATGGTGGCATAGACACCAGGATGCAAGCAATTTTCAGGGATGATGAGTTTCTTAGTCTCTACAGGCTTAGGCAAGGGAGAGTTTCTAGGACATTTTGAACAGCTAACCTCTCTAGAAGTGCTCAGAGCAGAACTCTAGGCACGTAATAAATTTTCAGCTGAAAACTGAAGAGCTCTCGGCCCTCTGCTACCCAAGCAGTTCCTGCAGATTGCTGTCATGGACTGTGGTATATAAAGTCTTCATGTGTTGCACTTCAGGCATAGCTCTGTAAGATTTTTCCTTTGGAGTCATAGATGATGTTCTACCATAGTTTGTATTCTATATAACATGTTAATGAAAGTGTTAAAGAAACCAGTTGTATCCAATATACAAATTAGAAAGAAAGTAGATGTATACTGATGCTCTTTGCTGCTTTTAGAACTGACATTGGCTGTGGCTGTAGTCTGTAATATTTTTCCTTTTAATGCAAGAAAACTTTTGGTCAGGGATCAGATTGATTGATTGATAGGCTTCATGCTTCTGGTATGTTGTGTCCAGAGTAGCTTTTTACATATTTTCAAACAGATGGGAATGATTTGACACAGCTGGGTTTGTCCTAACGATCACACAGCATGGAAAAATCCTGACTGGACTGGGGTAAAATGAGTCATAGATTTCAAAGATCATTTGTCACTGTTGTAAAACTAAAAGACAATTGGTCCTGATTGGCAGTTTCTACTCAAAAAAGACATGTGCTTCGAAGGAGAAAGGCTGCTGCAGAGAAAAACATGAGGGCCCATCTCAGGACTGCTTTATTTGAAGAAGTTAGGTCTACATTTTAGTAAATGGAAAATCACTCTCTAATCATATAAAACTGAAAGGGTTGCCTTAAAGTGATCCTGTATTTACAGTGATCCTGTAGCTACTGTGTAACTACTCCAGGACCTGAGAATAAATGCTGAAAAAAGTATATAGGAGGTAATGGTTTTCTAGTAAAACTATGATTTGGCCAAAATACCTGATTTGACTTCATAAACAAAAGAGTATGGTAAGAAAAAATTGTTGAAGAGAAAGAAGGAAGAGAAGAAGAAAGGAAGGAAATACCCTTTGTAGTACTAGACCTATAGTTGTGAATTCATACACTTTCTGCAAGACTTATTTGACTCTTCCCTATTCTTACTGGGCTATGTATGCTCTGAGTTTGGTACCCTGGAGCAATAGGGGAAACCAGCAAAGAACCCAAGTCCAAGTGAATCAGAAAGAGACAGGCCATGCTTGGGACTTGCAGAGTGGAGTTATGGTAGGAGATATCCATGGACTAAATTCCATTCCCTGATCTTTCTTCAGAGGGCTAGTCAGGCTCCCAGATGAGACCAAGCAGAAAGGAAAAAGCTCTTAACAGATTGCCATCACCAGCAAGTTCCTGCTCTACAGAAGACACTGCTTGTAATACAAGTTTCTCCTTCTCATTCCAGAATAACTTTTGTGGCACTTCCTGCAGTTGGATTTGTTCAATTTTACTCCCAAATACAGCTGTAGTTCTGTCCTCCCTTTAAGAATTAAGATTATAATTTTACATAAATGAAAAAATCTGATAATGATTTGTTATCAGCTTTTCTCCCAAATAAAAAATTGCCTCTCTTAGGGTCTCCCTCTTGTACTCTGAAGAAACTGGCCACCTATGTCTTTTTCATGTGTGGTCTTAACAGAGCACAATGTGACTCTTATGCATATCATTCTGAAATCTTAGTGTATTAATATAATACTGCTTTCAAGACAGATTCTGATTTGCCCTGTTCTGCAGAACCCTGAGGAAAAATGTAATTGCTGTACATTGATCCATTTTTATAGATCAGTAAATTCTTCCTCAGATCATCGTGATTGGTTGCTTTGAAATATAAATAATGTCACTTAGCATATTTTGGATTAGGTAATAAATGAGCTGATTGCTGAAATGAAGATTTCTTATTTGATCAAGGAATCTAAGGGAACTAGGTTTTCACGTTCATAAATCCATCTTTTTCAGCTGTAGCATGTCAGCATCTACACATCAAAAGCTGAACCATGTTGCACCTCTTATAAAAGGGAAGAGTCTACTGATATGTTTATACAACAAATCAACATCTTTCCATTTCTGTCTTGATTAAAAGAGCACCAGTAGTTAAAGTTTAATTTAAGCTTTTGTCTTAAAGTTTCTGGTAAATGATACTGGTCTAGATCATTTCACTGTGTAAAGTCTGATCAAAATTGTTGAATAAAAAGAAATTATGTGGTTTTCTGAAACTAGTGGGGATTTTGCTTGTGTTTATTTTTTTTCTCCATTAAACTAGTGGTTCCCATCCAGGACTCTAGGATCTGCACTCATCATCCCCACAAGGTTTGGGGCATTCTTAAATGCATCTTGGCACTGGATCAGGGACCTCTCCCAGCAACCTGCTGGTGCATCTCAGGCCCTGTATTTATTCTCCAATTGCTGCTGATCTGGAGCTATAAAGGCCATTTAAAGCTATAGTTGTTTATAATGGCCTTGGCCACATAGTACCTATTAAAAAAATAATTTGCAGCAGATGAAATAAAAGAGATTTAGTGTTCTGAGATACCCCTCAAATCACACACCCTTTCTCTCACGTAGAACTCCATTTTCATGTAATGCAAACTGTGTAAGAGAAAAGTCACAGAAGTTTTCATATATATCTCTTGGGGTTGATATAGGCCATTATTATGATTTATTTGTTATTTGTTGTGCACTGACAGGATGTTTGACTATTTGCAAACAAGATGGATGGTGTTACCATTGTGTGACCTTGCAGCCTACTTACCAAGTTAACACAAGGAAGCAGGGACCCCAGCGTAATGATCCATTTGCAGGCTTCAAATAATACTGAATTATTTGTGTTATTGCTCAAAAAGGCATAGGTGGTAGTTTCCCGATTCGTACCAATCAGTTTCCAATTAGTACCAATTAGAACTCAGCTAAAGTGGAGGTGGTGCTATCAAATTGCTAAAATTTAACTCAAAATTACATTCTGGGGCAGGCTCCTACTTGAGAAGGAATTCAATTTATCAAAGCCTTTCTATCAGTCAGTCAAGAAACAGCTGCTAAGCTAACTGGCATGTTAACTCATAACTATGTTATATTTTAAACTATCTTAATTTTTATTTTTATCATATAATTTGAGCTGATTTTCTTTTTCTATAGGATGTAAACACAGACAGCTCATCAGAATGCAAGGTTCAGTGTGTTTGCTGTTAGAAAAAAGGCCCAAAGTGGGAATCGCTTCCCCTGCCACAGATTTATAATGCTCAAATAAGCCAGAGTTGAAATTACCAGACCTCTGAAAGAAATCCTAGTTGTGGTGAGTTGTATGACAAGATAAAGACCTCAGAGATGAAATATCTTGATATACTTTGTGATTAATTGTTCCATGTTTTCTTACAGTACAGCAAACCTTTACTGTTTGTAAGGTCTTGGGTATAAGCCTAATATGAAACATTAAAAAGCTACCCAATAAATCTAAAATGTATGAATGAACATAAAATAGTTTAAAACAGCTCTTTTATATGACTTGATATTTGATTTACTACTGAAACCATGGTCACTCTGTTTCTTGCTGACCTTACAAAAGCAAACCTATTACTTCTCTTTTGGTATATTAAAAAAAAAGCTAAGTACAATGATAGTTATATGCTGTTACTCCCAGAACAATACAAGGTACAGTTCAGCCTTTCTTTGTGCTGATGTAGTTCACTGAAATTAATGATAGTGCCAGTGAGTAACTGAGGTCAAAAAAGGATCAATAGATAATAAAAAGTCCCACCATGTTCCACTATAAGCATATTTCTGAGGTAATTTTTCTTCTATTTAAAGTCAAACATAGTTTCTTCCATTGTAGATGAGCTGCAGAGATGGGAAAAAAATACAGTTAAGATTTGGTATTGTTTTGGTGTTTTTTTCCCCAGTCTTGAAATAACTATATACAACATCTTCATAACACATTCCTTAAATTATTTCTTTTTCCAACAAACTGATACTTCAGGTTACCATTTTAATGGAAGAACATTTCATCAGAAGGCAGGGCACATGTGAAGGGCTAAGGCTTTCAATCTAGAAGCCTGATAGTCCAGTGCTGGTTTATGGAATAATTGCCACTTAATATTAAATTCAGATGACAGCATCCTGTGCTATCAATATCAAATAGATATTTACAGTTGCAGATTCCTTAATAGTTTAACCAAATTAAAAAGTGAAAGGTGTTAGATGAAGGCAATGGCATGCATAGTGGAGCACCTTAATATGTACAAATGCACACATTTCTAGCTAATCAATTTCATGGTGCTTCTCCCTTTTTTCTCTGACTGTTAAAACTGCTATATTAAATAAAGTCTTAAATAGCTTGCTAGGATGCTCACTGGTCTCTCGCAGGCAGACTGAGTGTCTGCCAGCTCCTTTGCTATTGCATCTTAAGTTCTTTAACTGTCTGAACAGCTGGATGATTGCATATAGCACTGGCAAGCAGCCACTATCCCCTCCAAACCCAGATTAAAAACTGTCACAGAACTAAGAAAGCACAAGCTGCAGCTTTATTTTATGCAACAACCAATGACAGTATTTTTAAAAAATGATATAGCACTATAGTTTCATATATAGCTCAACAAATACTCTTCTGTTTGCAACTGTTTAACAAACTGCTGACAATCTTCCCCAATGCCTTTGTCATTTGATATAACTTGCTAGATAATTCACGTTAATATTTTTCAGTCTATGAACTGTGTGCAGCATTTTCTTACAGTAACTGATGTTTGAAATTTCAGCTACTTTTATTAGTTAGAATTGGAAACAGAGGCCACACAGTTGTTTTTTATTTCGTGGTAGGAAAATATAGTTCTTAGGAGAGAAAGAGGCATCTTTGGGGGATGATTCATCCACCCCTATATTAGTATGGGATGAATCACCCTCTGAAAGTGCCTATTGACTACAGAAGGAGTCTGAATGATTGGCTAATCTAGACACCTACATTTCAGACAGATAAAGTAAGGTGATTCCCACTCAGTATGTACTTCTGACAGACAGTAATATACAACTCTTAATGGTAGAGCCATTAATGGTTACCACAGACTCACTATTATATAGCATACCACTATACCAAATTTGATTATCACCGAGCTAATCCCAAATTTTACTAAAAAGAGAAAACAGCAATGGCCTTAAATCCTGTCTCAATCAATAAAAGTAAGATTTAAACCCACATCTAAATTTGATGAACTGGGAATGTATATATGTTGTTTTGCTTTCTCCTTATCTTTATTTTTACAAGCTCTATTTTGTTATCTGTCCTTGACACTGCATGAGTCATACGCTAACCCAAGTTAACAAAGTTTTAGTCAGTGGAAAAAGTGCTCCAGTCTGCATTGTCATTCTTCTTTTATATATAATATTGTGTATGTCCCTATCCCAAATCATTTCCTTTGGCTGCTTGTGTTGGCAGACTTTAAAATTAAAGGACCTTGATAAATCCAAAGTATCTCTCTTTTACCTAAGCAAATAAGGTGGCATCCTTCAAGAGAATCCTATTCCAATAGATCAGAGATTAGTTGTTATGGAATGCATTTCCTCTTTCTTTCCTGAGCAGGTGGAAGTAACTACTTATTCACACAATTTAAAATCCTTCCCACTGCCTTTTACAGGAGCACATACATTCATCTGTGACGCGCTACTTATCAGAAGATCTTTAGAGTCTTCAGCTTCACTGCTTTGTAGTGCTGGCATGAAAAACTAATACAGCATAAGTAACTTTTTCACTGTGCTGATGTAATGTGCTTGTCTGTATTAGGATCTGACATTCTGAATCAGTTCTAACTCAACACAGGCAAATCCAGCAAGTGGTAGTGGAAGTTCTTTTCTGTAAAGACACCAGTGTGATACCACAGCCTGTTGTGAGACAAATGTGTCATGGCCTGAGTCAAAGGATAGAGGTAGCCATTTTGTGGGAATTCCAATATCTCAGGGTAACCCAGAATTACCTCTATAAATTTTTGAGGGACACTAGATATATAAACATACATCTTAGAAAAAGTAAGGAAATTCATATTTTTTAAATTCTGCCTCATTTTGTTACATCCTTTTTGTCTCACAAAGTAATAAAACATTTCTGGAAAAAATCCAGCCATGCCTCCTACTCTTATATGGACTTAAGAATATGGATGCCGTTTCTACTTCTCAATAATAGATCAGTCTGATTCATTGAATGCTGCTTTTTTACCCCTTGGAGAGATCTCATTTTGATTGCCTACTGTACTTGTTCAGGAAAAGCTCCCCTAATGGTTTCCAGTACCAAACTGACCTTTATATTTCATTTATTATCGTGTCTATCTGGTGTGGTACTTACTCTCATCTGCTATATTCTTTATAGTTGTCTGCGTCTTATGAGAAAGATACAGTTGCTTGCCTTTGAAATTTTTCTTTTCATGCTTTTATTGATAAACATGCTCTATGAATAAGGTAGTGATTCAGTCTTTTGAGATTAGTTATAAATGCCTCCTGTAACAATGATTTTTTTCCTCCAGTTAACTCTGTGGCCAAACCTTCTCCCCAAAATACTTCAAAGAAATCTTCCATGCTTCATGTGTGATGAGAGAATGACATTTTTGGAAGTGAAAACTTTAACAAAGAACAGGTTATCTGTTTTTTAATATTAACATATTGTAAGATACTTAAATAATAACAGTGATGAAAAGAAAAGAAACATGAAAGTTAAACTTTGTCATGTGAGCAGAATTCAGTGAAGCATCTTTCACATTCAAAAAAAGAATTTGAATTACCAGTAAGAAAGAGGAAAACTCACATTTTTCATTCTACAGAGCAGCTTAATCTTTTAAAATGTCCTTAAATTCTAAATTAGAATGAAAATCTCCAGTGTTAAAAGATTTCTGTAATAACAACAATAAAAAAACTTTTTTATAATATTTAAAAGTTTATTTTAGTTTGTTATTCATTTATATAAATATATAGTTCCATTTTATTACATATTATCAGTATAAATATAAGTATATAATGACATATAACAAAATAAGAGTAATTTTCCATTAAATGATGACACTAACAGATTCAAGCAGTGATGATCAATCTGTTTTCATGCCAAAACACACTTACTTTGTGCTTGTTTAGCATTCATATTGCTTCTGTTCAGAGCAGTGTTTCTGTGGCTAGTGTCTTATTGGATCAAAATGTGGGAAGTAAATTCCACAAGAGCAAATAATTAGGGCAGATTTCTTGTTTCCATTCAGTCTAAAACCACAATCATGAGAAACAGAGGGGGTAATTCAGATCGTTATCACCAGGTAAAATTGAGGATTTGAGAAAATGAGAGACAATACGAAAAATACTGTACAAGTTCTTTCAAACCTGAGGAGAGGGACGCATTTTGGACCAATGTTTCGAGATTGGGTGTGGGATGCTGAGCTGAAATGCTTTCTGTTAACCATCTCTAATTTCATTTCCTACCTCACATTGTGATCCAGGAAGTCTGTTCTCCAGCATGAGTCATTTTGTCACATTCCAGATCTGAAATGAATAAAGCTATTAACATTTATGGTGTTCTGTAGTTTTGCCATATCTTGCAAATGTCTATTTTTTTTCATCTGTTGTCATTGTCAGGAGTAACAGCTGATGATAAAAGAATATATGCCCATTACCAATGTAGAGAAAAATAATAATGCCCTTTACTCACTTCATAATAAGAGCTCATTCCAGTTTAAGATTTCTTAAAATGTAATTTAATCAGAGCAGGAGCTCAGGAAGAGTCCTTTATTATTCTGTGATTATTGGCTGCTGCAGTGGAGATGAATTGCCTATGTTAAGAGAGCCATTCCATAAAGGTTTGTGAATGAAATTTACTTTATAGGGTTTTGGCTGGATCTGCATATGAGAATCTTTTGTGGTTTTCTGGATCCAGCTCATGGGAAAGCCTGCTTCAGGAAGGCATTGTGACTGGTGCAAGAAAAATATGAACTAAGCTAGCCTAACTTCTCAAAAGAAATTATCTTGGAAGGAGGCATTCTTAGAAGTGGAAAAAGACATGGTAAGATAAAAACAAACTTAGTCATTTAAGATTAAAATCAACCTTTGCAAACATTCCATACATATATATAAATACATGTATATTCAATTGACTTTTTAACAGTATTAATTAACTTTTAGCCATATAATCATGATACCATGAATAATATTAGAAAGCTTGGTGCTTTGGGGATACCAGCTCAAGCATGCTTCTGTAACTTCATGAGAACTNCAAAGTACTTAAAAATTAGCCACTTGTATCTATAGTTTTCATTTATAAAATCCTCAAATTTTAACATCAGAGACATGCATATGGATGCTGGCAAACGTGATTTAGGTTGGCATACTCATATCGGTCAACTGTTAATAACTCATTTCCACATCTCCCTAAAGGTAGGCAATTGCATCAACATAGCAGTACATACACCTTAACTGGATCCAAATGTCTTTATGCCTGTTAGACCTAGGCGTCATAGACAGTATTTCTGTTTCCATAACGAAAGAGAAATTTGCACAGTTGTATTTCCTAGTCAGCCAGAATACTCCTTCATTACAGGCATTCATTTCTGACAAAGGGCTGACTTAGTGTGTGTATCTTTTTTAAAAATCACATCACAAAAAGATGATGCATTTTATGTGGTCAAATGCTAATATCAGGCCTCTGTTTTAGTTCTTGGGTGAGGAAATTGCATAAACTAAACGGAAACTTAACAATCCAAAGCCATTGTCTAACTGGAGAATGATTTACACAAGAAAGTGAAGGTAATGTCACTTCTTCACGGCAGTCAAAAGTCAAACAGCTTACACAACTTACAGGTATTTCAGAAGCAAGCTGAATACAATTTCTGCTCTCAGATCAAAAAATATCAATAGATCAAGCTGTTCGGATAAGATATGACAAGTTTTGTCATGCTAATGGAGTAATTGATGTTTTTTGGAGAAACTGAGGCAAGTTTTTGAGGATTTCTTAATAGCAAGAGCAGATAATACTATATAGAAGAGAGAAGAGTAGGTGGAGGTTTTGAGCTGTAATGCAGAGCTTGGTGACTAGAAGAATTGCTAGAAGAGGAAAGTATGATTCACTTAGGAAGAAGGTTCAGTTTTGCTATGTTAGGACTGAGACAAATTCCAAATTCTATAGGAGAAATTCCAAGGGGGTTTACTGGCAGTGTGTCTAAACCTAACTGGAAAAGAAGAGGAATCTGCTGCCCTGGAGGGTGATAGACAAAGATGTTGTACCACAAGCAGATATCCACTGAAGGAAGGCAGGGGCAAAGCATGGTGTTCTATAGATTTAATAAACAATCATATTATTCCAATGAGTCCCTTAAAGATGTTTTCACACATTCTGAGTTTCTACAGGTTGTTTGGTTTTTTTTTTCTCTGCAGTCTCTTTTGGTAGTGATGGATTGATTTGGGTGACACATAAAGTTTCACTGACTTTCAAAACCTCATCTTACCCCAGGGCACTACTATGTATCATTTGTATCTTGCTATAAGAGATTAGTCCTTAACTGTGTAATGGGTGTAGGAGTCAAAGCTATAAATACCTGCATTATCAAGGTTAATATTACAATATTTTGCTTATGCTTTAAAGTTTCATTTCCATGCTTTGGCCACAAGAATACTTTTTTATCCGAAAGAGCATGTGCACCAAGAGAGCCTAACATACTGCCAGACGACAGAGTACAATGCACCTGATACACAAAAAAATTGCACTTCTGTTGTAGAGATACATACAGTCACAGCAAGTGCAATGAAGCAGAGCATCTGGAGTGTCCCATTATAAAGGAATGAATTTTAAAACCTGAAAAGGTTAGAACAAGGAATACAATGGAGTGTTTTTGTTCAGAATTTTGATATTCTGTTAAGATCAGTACAAAACATTGTTTCTATACTTGCCATTTTGTAAATGTGTGGAATATTTTAATTGATAAATTGATAAATGAATTTTAATGAAGTATGTTAACTAGATTCCTTTATAGATCTGTAAATGGGTATAAACTGGACATCCTCCTTCACTGAAATTTGTGGAGCCACCTATGGCCAGTGAATTCAACCGATAAAGGGTAACTGGTGCTAGTATTCTCCCAGGGATGCCAGTGGATACCTGGTTGCCATTGACACTGCCATGGATGTTGCAAATAAAAACACAAGTCGCAGCTGCTCTGCCAGTGAAGTGATTTGCCTGGTCTCCCTCCTATGGGTGTCATGCTGCATAACCTCATCATCTAAACTAACAAGGTGGGGTCTTTCCATCACTGCCACCTTCTCTTAGGTGGTCTATCTGTTCCCAGAAGTCTATCACAACCAGTGTATTATTAAGATAGATTAAGCTCTCACCATCTTTACCTTACTGCTACCAAACTGTAAATCTCCAGTCCTAACTACTTTATTTCTTAAGTTGTCCTCTGAGGTCTGCTAGATAGAAGACTTCACAAATGCAAAGCTAATAAGATGGATGAAATCCCTCCTGGGGATTTTTGTGATCTATCAAAATTCAGCATATGCAGAGGACAGATGATAAATATAAACCTATAAAAGGGTTTGAAGAAGAAAAAGTGGTCTATTTGTTTAGCGAAGATAGAAATGTTAATGAATTTTGCTGCATGGAAACATTATCTACCATGGATGATTAGGGCTCAGGCTTGCACAACTAAAAGTGATAAATGAGACCTAGCTACAAAATTATTGTTAGGTTATGAATGTCCCTAGAATCCTCGTATGGGTTTGACAATATAAAATCTATCTCAATTTCTTATTAAATAATGTATATACGTGAGAAGAGAGAGTACAAGCTCTCACAAAAGTCTTTGAATAAAAGCTGTTCTTACTTGTTATCAGTGACAATGAACTCATTGCTTTAACAGAAGTTGTAATATACTTAAACTCCATCACGAGTGTTTAATTCAGACACAATATTTCTCATTCATTATAAACCTCAGATTTTCTGTACATGTAAGGTATAGTTTAGGTACATTAATAATCCTTCAGTGAAAGTGGAAGCAGCAAATAACTCTCTGCCTTGTAAGGTCACAAGTGGATTTTTATTGCTATTCCTTCCAGATCTACAGCTACCAGTCACCAAGTGGTGTTAACCAAATACTAACTGCTATTAGCTAGATAGAACAGGGAAACTGTAGAGATGTAGCAAGGCTATATTAGTTGCTTTATCCCAATTAGTACTGTAGTCATTGAATATTCATTAAGTTGTTCTGTATAATATTGCTAAGGTGTTGAAATCTGATTTTTTTTTAAAGTATCCATATGTGCTATTGGAATTATCTCAGTTTTTACTTAAAACCCAAAACAATTACCCCCTTTCCCAAAACTTTATGACATTTGTAAGGCAATGGCATTTTAGCTTTTATATGGTTTTGAAAGAGAAATCTGAATTGCATCTTTCAACTCATGTGAGAATCTGGCCATTGATGAAGATACTGCTTTTCTAGTTTAAATATGAAGATGTTTTCTGGTGAAGCTTGGTCTAGTTTTAAAATAGGATACCTTTTCAGGTGCTCTCTTACAGGTGCTTCTTAGGACTGCTAGAGCTGGAGAAGCTCTCATCCTTGGGATATGGAACTGGCAGGAAGCATAATACCTGCTCCTATGAAGACAGACTGAGAGAGTTGGGGCTGTTCGGCCTGGAGAAGAGAAGGTTCCGGGGGGACCTTATAGTGACCTTCCAATATAAGGTCATATATATAAGAAGGCAGGGGGAGGTCTGTTCTCGAGGGTCTGTAGCAACAGGACAAGGGGTAATGGTTTTAAGCTAGAAAAGGGTAGATTTAGGTTAGACATTAGTAAGAAGTTCTTTAATATGAGGGTGGTGGATCCCTGGAACAGGTTGCCCAGGGGAGTGGTGGAGGCCCCATTCCTGGAGTCATTCAAGGTCAAATACTATTTTTAAGATTAAGTGTTGCAACTACAGCAACTACAACTAAGGTTTTAGTGACAACAGTCATACCTTATATGAATAGTTTTTATATGTATTTAACATCTCTAGCCTCATGCTATTGTGTCAATAGGGTCAAATTTCTTTGTTATTTAACAGCCATGATATGGTTTTCTCAAGCTCCTTTAAGTGAAATCACATCCATTTGTCAGAACTGGGACTGAGTAAATTAAGAGAGAAAATACAATGTTACCAGCTGATAACCAGAAGAGCCTCATTTTTTCCCGTGTTCTTCTCATGATGTATACCATAGTCATATTTTATTATAAAATCTAAAACTGCTTCAGCTTCTCCTTTGTGTTTCCATGACCTAGAGAAAATGGAAGTCAGCATAGTGTCTTGATCTTTCCATATTTAAAATTCTTAAAACATACTGGAAAGCAACTTTTTTCCTACCTGGTTAATGAACAATGGGACAGAAAACCTGAGAGACTGTAAACATTATGACTAACAGAAGTAACAGATATATATATAAAGCTAGGAAAACAGAATACATTTTCTGTACATTTTGCAGTTGAATTTTCATCCAGTTTATCCAATCCTCTAAATCAGGGGTCCTCAAACTTTTTAAACAGGGGGCCGGTTCACTGTCCCTCAGACATTGTCGGGGGCCAGACTACAGTTTGGAAAAAAATGAACGAATTCCTATGCACACTGCACATATTTTATTTGTAGTAGTGCCCAAAAAAACAGGAAAAAGAATGCCGTATCCGGCCCGCGGGCCGTAGTTTGAGGACCCCTGCTCTAAATAAATACATTGGTTTGGATCGTTGTCCACTTGGGAGAATGCCATAAAAATATACCAGTAGCTGACTTACAGAAAGGAAAATACTACAAATTATAAACTGAGTACAGCTGGGCAATATCCTGGTGGGAGCAATTATTTCAGCATTATGAAAGGCAGGCGATTACAAACCCTGAAATGAAGAAAAGCAATGACCTTTCTTCACCAGAAAAATCTTCGTCAGGAAGTCTTGCCTGAGAAATGGGTGATAACACAGATTGATATATCAAGCTGCAAACACCATAATTAATGTGAATGACACTTCTTTAGACTTGAGGGAATCAGCTACTGTTAAAGGTGTTTTGTCCTCTAGGAGATGGTAACTGAGATTGGTACTTTGAATGAATACTTTGCTCAAGGCATCCAACATCACCTTGATAAGTACAATTCCCTCACCATAAAGCCTTTCACACAACCTCTTTTATGCTTTCGATCAGAGACTAGTAGTGGTCCTGAGGGGGATATATCATATTAACTTAGAAGCACATAATCTAATATCTCCCAATATGCATTTAAATGGCTTCCTTATCTTTAGCAATAAAGATTTCTGTTGTGAACCTTTTTTTCCTTATTTTGTAAATTGTTAAGGAGGATAAAAAATAGCGTAATAAGAAAATGGTCATAGACAGTGATGTTACTAATCTAGTTAAACTAATGTTACTACAAAACCACCATATCAAAAGCCAGGCATTACTGCACACAGCATTGTCATTTTCTTTCTGTACTATGTGCTTCCATTGATTTATAAAGTATCTCAGATTGCCTCCATAGATGTATTTCTATAAAAATTAAGTAGAGACCTGAGTACTTGGGCTATTTACATTGCTTCTCATTTTTTTTCATAACCACTTGTGCAACATAGAACTAATTCACTTCTAAGTCTATTACATAAAATCAATATACACCTATGGAAATACTCATGAAAATTCTAGATTAATAATGGAAAAGAAAACCTTAATCAAGAGGAAAATTACTCTGTGATTCATAGATACAGAAATGTATAGTATAGTTCCATTCTAAGTCAAACCAGGACAAGAAAAATCTCAAATATATAAAATCTTAAGCAATGTCTGGTACACAACATGTGGTCTTCCAAGGCCTGACAGATAGTGAATTTAAATCCTAGGTTATGATCCAATTCACCTGCTTTTTATTGTTGCCTGGAAGGCTAAATGCCAAAATGCAGTATATCTGAATATCCATGTCAAGTATGACCTGCTTTGAAACAGGAAATTATTTCCAGGCTAGAAATGCACCATAATCCAGGCACAGATTGACATAAAGTACTTCCAGGTCTTCACAGAAGCTTGAAAACTTAGTCATGCTGGGGAAAGATTCTACTTCTTTTGTATGTTTGTGTAATAATCTAGTGATATGAGCAAGCAGTCAAGTGAAAGAATTTATTTATAGGCCCTTTTCACCCTGAGTAGTTTTGAAGCAAAGGCTCTCATACCTCAGGAAGAGGAACTAAACATCAGCCTCTAGGTAGGTGCTACCTGGCAGTGCTGTTCAACCTACATGGTCTGCATACTCTAGTAATGAATCATGAGATGGAAAGTGGAATATGCAGTAAGTACATAGAATTTGTGGCTGGGGGCGCTGTAGAATTTTCTTTTTTAAAAATATAAAATCAGTGTTATTGTATGATACCTTTCTCAGAGTTTTTTGACTGCTACTGCCACTGAAGTAGATGTTTTAGTATTAATTTTTGGCTATTTTATGCCTTTAATTCCCACTCCTATTTCCAGTTGTTCCTTGTCACAGCCTACTTATTGCCGGTTCTCAGGAAGTAGATCAAGAAGTCAGTGTAAACTGCAAGGAGAGGAGTTAAGGAAGAAAGAGATTTCCTGCGTTTCATTCTCAAACAATAAATAAACATTAAGAATATAAGAAATACAGGGAAAAAGAAATCACCAAATTCCTTTAACACAGGGTATGGCATTTGATGTTGAGAGGTGGGAAATGCATTTTATAGTACATCTAGCAACCTTTACTCAGCGAGTTCCTCCTTCCAGATGAGGTAGAGTTTATCCAGTATCAGAAGCTTTCACAGTCTGGGTCACAATTTGAAACTCCAGCTCTCCAGTGAGATTCAGGTTTCTTTCTACTTTTTTACCTTCTATCCCATGAAGCCTGTTGTAAAAGTGACAGCTTGAATTTTACCCTTAAATGCGCCCTCCTGTCTCCACCTTCAAGGACTTTCAGTCAATTCATACGGATGTTAAAGTGTTAAGCAAGAAGTAGGGTAGGAGGTACTTCTACAATAAGAAACTGATCTTACAAACCTTTGAAAAAGGACTGCCTCATATCCTTTGGTTGCTTTTACTTGGAAGAGAGATATGCGGGTTTATGTTTGCTAATGTTATCATATAGGCTGACAAGGTAGCGTGTACGACTGACTGTTGCCTCTTGCCCCAGGGAGCTGAACTTATTCTATCTCTGATCCCAAATAGAGCACTTACAGGCATGGAGTTGGGGAAGGAAAATCAATGGGGGAAAGAAAACTGGTGGAGGAATAGAAACTGGCAGAGGAAAGGACACAGTCACTTAGACTAGTCTTTCCATATTGTCTCCTGTAGTAGGGCTGCTGTTCACAGCTGGGATGATGAAATAACATATTTTGGCTTTCCTTCTCAATTCAATCCTAACTCTCCCTCTACCCTCTCCCTACAAGAAGGAAGAGGTGACTGAAGGTTTTGGAGGTGACTTAAATTTCTCTCTTAATAGTGTGAAAAAAGAAACCTCTTTTTTCTGCCAACAGATATGACACTGGTTGGTTGGCTGCCTGACCAAATGTATTACAATCTAGATTCTTTATTGCCTCTTGTGTGTTTCTTGGTTTTCTTCTTCCTTTCTTCCTCTCTGCAAAGTTTGTAAAGAAGAAACTGGAAAGAGAAGTGTGATTTCAACCAGTTCTGAGTATTATTTTACCCATTCTTACATTTCTTGTTTTTACTGTATAGAAGATAGTGCATATATATGCATACTTTTCTGGGTATCTGCTTCTTTTAGCAATCTCTTAATTGCAGATTAGTCCACTGTCTTTTCAATCCTGTGAACTGAAGGTGAATGTCTGGAAGAGGCAGCATATCCTTTTTCTTTTTCTTGGTGTGGATACCAACCACAGAGCTGCTTTGTAATAGCACACAGAGAGTCCTCTAAATCACCTACAGTAACTCAGCAAGCATTAAAAGCAGCAAGTTTTCCACTGATCTAACATTATGCTGTTTCCAGACATTTTTCATACGGGAAAGCAGACACCAGATGGAATCTAATAGCAGAAGTGGCTACTGTAGAGCAGGGAAGCACTGAATTCCCAGCTCTGCGCTGGATGAACTTGGTTATCCATAATCTGTTCATGCCAGGCACAGCTGAAACAAGACAATGCTACAGGAAGATAGGAGCTGAGGGAAGGGAATCACTGCCCTGAAGTTGCATGTATCCTAATGAGCAGCTGTGATGACTTAAAGTTAAATCTGCCTGATGGGCAGGTAAGTATCAAAGGCAACATTATCCTAACATAGTGTTCATTATTTTCTGAGAGGCTCTCACTTGCTTTTAACTTAGTAATGTGCCTGCGTGGATCTGAACTTCAGTGAGGAGGCTTGATTTTCTCCTGGGTAATCATGGGGAAGATATTATAGATACAGTGGTAATATGTGTACACTTCAGCGGGTTAAGTACTGCTGAATTACTATTTAAATATTAGCTAGGCTCTTTCTCCATTTTTCAACCCAAACTACAGAATGGAGCCTAGGAACTGAATGGAAGGAGCACTTCAGCAAAAATAACAGAGAGAGAGATTAGGTTGAATATGACTGTGGAAATTAACCTAAATAGTAGGATCCTCAAGTAGCACATATTGAAAATGCTGTCAACGGCAACGAGACTAAGAGCAGAAACGTCAGCAAGGAAGATGAGCAGAAAAGAAAAAGGTAAGAAGGGAGACAGGCTAAAAGAGCATCTATAAAACATGTTTCAAACCCAATGAGTTGGTAAATTCATTATCTTTTGGAGATGGGTGGGTATAGAAATTACTAATGAAATCACTGAGTTGTCTCCTTTTTTTTCATACTGAGTTGAATTACAATCACAAAGCCATTATTACCTTAGTTAATGTGAATAAACTATATTCCTCGCCTGTTAACTCCACAGAAGTCAGGAGGCATCCAAATAAAATAATTTTAAAAGGGGATTAAAGGTCTTTTCTTAGAGTGTTGTGCACATGTCAGTGCTGTGGGTTGTTTTGCCAAAGTTACTTCAGTTACATATTCTAGATATTACAGTTTTTCTTGTGTTTGTACGAATTGGATTACAATCCACACTTGAAAAACTTGTTGGCGTATCTCATCCAATATATACACTTTTCAGTAGGTAAGACTTGGTTAAACTCTGTCTTAGAAAATCAGACAGTTACACAGAGGACCTGAAAGATTTATGCAGAAATATTCTGCACATTGGAAAATACTAGAAACAGCTGAGGGGATATAGCCCTATAAACTAGAAGAAAAGACTGACAGCAAAAGTCAAGCCAAACAGGAGAGGGAAAGAAAGCGTATCTAATTGCTTGCAGTCCTGAATTAGTCTTACTGAAGTTACTGTTAAGTGAAGTCGCTCTAATGGAACCTGTCTATAGATCCCCTGGTCTGCCATGTTTCCCTCTCTGAGAACAATTTGGGAGAGGACCTGTGTTTTCATTTTGTGTTTGCACAGGATTCACAAATTGGGTTTCAGAGTCTGAGTAATATTAATACTATTAATATATAATAATCCAATGTTAGCATGCTTTCAGAGCTAACCAGGTTGCATCTTAAAAGTACAAAAGACTCATTTCTTTTAGACCTGACTTTTCAGAAGACCATCATGCCTAGAGTAAAACAGTAGAGGAGATCAGGTTTGACTATATTATATGAGCACCTTCCCTCTTTTGTCATTCTAGAAAATTCTAAGTGCAAAAAAGCCACAACCAAAACGGTGCTCAAAAAACACGTCTGAAACATCTCTCACACAAACATGGCACATGTAAACATATGCAAATTATTTCTACAGCGGTATCTCTATCATTTTTTATGCAATCAGGTTTGTCAACCAGCTTTCAAGGAGTCCTAAGCATGCTTTACTAAACAGAAACTAGTGAATATGTGGGCAGGTGTCCTTTAATTAACTAAACTTGGAATAGCTAAATGTAGTTAAATAGTGCAGCTTGGTGCCTGAGACCTCACTTGTAAACTGTGCAGAAAGTTTACAATCCAGTAACTGCAAAATTAGTAATGTTATTAATGAAAAGCACTGTGAAAACCAATCTCTGAGACTATTAAAAGTACGATCTATTTAGAGACAATGAAGCTATATCAGGTGACACAATCTGAGGAGTTAAGGTCTCCAGATTTTTAGAGTATAAATCCAGACAGAATCAGTCCTAGGTTGTTTCAGGGACAAAGGAAAAATCCATTTTTCAAGTAAAAGCTATTGTTTGTTTTGTATTTGTCAGTCTTTTGATATTCTTGTTAGTAGATAAATCCTTTGGTCGGTAGCATTGGCCCATGCATCACAGAAACACATTAACGATAAATAGTACCTTCCAGCTTTTCAATCTGGGCACTAGTGAAGACTGAGGTATATAGTATCCAAAGGCAGAAACAAAAAATTAAAGCAAGAGAGATGGCCAATCCTTCTTATGACGGATGTTTTATAGCTCTTGTTTAATTTCTCTACTTGACCTGTGATCTCTTTTTTAAAGTTGCTGTCTCTAGAACAAACAAAACAATAATTCAGACACTGTATGAAAGACAGCATCCTAACTGTAGTTACCTAAAAATCCACTTATGTGTCTCAGATCAGTAAAAATGGACTTTTGACTTCTATTTAATTGACTAAAGTCCTAGACCATTTTTTAACCCGTTTAAATGTCTCACCAAAGTCATATAAATTATGTATTTATATTATGCAAGTGATCCAGTGGCAGCTTCTTATAAAGATTGACTTCTGTTGGTTTTCCACGAATGTTGCTATTGCAATTTTGATTGTATCTACCATGATGCCTGCATATCCTAGTTACTCAGGAACTTCAAAACTGATCATTCAGTTTCACTTCTTTCTCTTGATGAGGTTGATAGCTGTTTTCATGTCCTTTCTCAACTTCCTTTTGAAGTCTAGAAAGCCAACCAGACTTCACAACATGCTGTAAAACTTGGCAGCAAAACAAGAGATTCCAGATCAAAGACTAACACACTCAAGGCTAAATATAATCCCGAGTAAAGTAGAAGGCTGGAAGTTCCGGCATGTCTGCTGATGTGGTCACTGTGGTGGAACTGCCCTTCCAAATCATAAGATTTCAAAAGACTCATGTTTGATTTTCAAATATATTTCAGAGTTTTAATTACTGCAGATATTCCTGGCATCTTCCAATATTATAATTAGGCCATGAATATTTTTCTTTCATGCTCTAATCTAGCATAACTCTGAGCTATGACCAACACAATTTACTTTCCCTCCAGTTTCTGTTTTAATCACGCAGGCTTGAGCAGGGCAGACATTAACTATTTCTTTCCCTCCTTTTATGTGTGAATAAGCAAGATTCAGAATTCCTTTTGTGTTTTTGTACTTACAACCCCCTTTTTGCCTCTTTCTGTCAAGTAATTCCTTCAGTGATTCTGTATAAAGGCAGTTCTGTGAGCAGCACATTTTTATGTGCCTGATTTCCCAAGGCACACTCTATTTAAAGTCTGTTTAGTACCCTGTACTGCTAGTTTTCCATATGTCAGTGACACTAATATGTACTTTCTCCTCTGCCTGGTCACATAGTGTCACAAAACTTCTAGAACTTAATGTATCTGAGACTTACATCACCAGATGTGGTAAGAACTGGCTGATGCATTCAACTACTAAGACAAAGCTAACATAGTGATTGTGTAAGTTTCTTTCCCTGGGAAATATATTAGCAAATGCAAATTTATGTTGGCCTCCAGTCTAGAAGACTCTTTGAAAAATATTTTTTCCCAAACATTGTTTTCAAACATTCACAGAAGATAAATGTGCAACTGGGAGCAAGATATTAAGAAAAAAACGAAGAAACGACGAAGAAGCAAGAGAGAATCCCCTTGAACATGCTAAAATTTTTATGTTTCCATGGTTTAGTTCCCTAGTATTCCCAGGCTTTCCTGTTCCCTATATTTCTGTTCAAAGTTGCACTCCTTTTTCTTTTGGTAGAAACTAAATCAGGGTGCTCAGAAACTTTGGGAAGAGCCAAGACCAGTTTATTCTGCTGCATCGTCTGGCCCACCAGATGAAGGAAAAAGAAGTTTCCTTTCCTGCTGGAAGACAGAGAATACTAGATCATAGTTTTTGATTGTGGGAGTCATCTGAATGTGGTAGTCTTATGTTGTGACTACACTGAGCAACATCACAACCAGTAAGGATATTATGAAGGAAGAGCACCTCAAAAAATATCTCTAAAAGATACATTTGGAGTCTACTTCTTCTTTGATATGCCTGTAAATTTGCTGGAGCCCAAAGAGCTCTTCTAAAATTTCAAATTTGTCATTGACTGTCTTCCAAGTGTACCATTATTTGCTTTCAAATTTCTCCTTTGCAACAGATCTCAATGGTCTTTCAGAAAATTCACATTTGATTTTGTTAGGCACTTATCCTTTATAGGAAAGATACATCATTGTATGATTGGGGGGATGGAGGGGTTTGAAAACATAATTAATACTTAGATTAAAGTTCTGCAGCTCAACAACACTGTCTGAATTATCTCAATTTTACGTAATAATAATTACTCTCTAACCATAAATCTAGCCAGCAAAAACTGAAGTGGAAATTACTCTTAAGAAAAGAAGTAGTAATAACGTCTGTAGTCACAAATGAGACTCAAAGTCATAACAGTCAAAGTAAGTTCTTAATCTTAAAAAGTTGAGAGGCTACTATACTTGTTTCCTATAACATTTATTTACAAATATTCATTTTCTTTTGAATTATCAAGCCATCATTCTACCTAAAGGAACTCACCTTTCCAAAATGAACAGTTAATGAGGGAAAATGAATACCAGGTCCCAAACTAAAATTACATCTCAGGGATTATGAATGGTATGTTTGGATATTCCATCTGAAAATGGTTGCATCTTTCTCACCATTTTCCTTGGCCCCCAAGGACCCAAACAGATATAGCAAAGACTTTTAAATACAGACTGGTTTTATTTGCATGCTTCATATCCTATTGTATCCCTGTTCCAACTACATGAGGCTTTCCTTGCTTCAGGAAGTCCATTGGAAACATAAAACTTTTGCTCAATGAACCATGAATAGTTTCAATGGGGTAAAGGATAATTTTTTACCTTTCCTCTCATGCAGGTACAGAACTACATCTTGGCCTTGACAGGGCCTGATGCATCCCTGGAAAAACATCTAGGCTTTATTACAATTTGCAGGCTGTATATCAGCCTTCAATAGGAAAAACAATAATTTTTTTTATTTAATAGTCTAAGCAAACATAAGACAGCAAAAACATAGGATAATTCTGTCCACTCAACTCAGAATGTTTGGGTTTTTTTTTTTACTTTAGACTCTTCAGTTTAGAAACCCATTTTTTTCAGAATGAATTAAAGTGGCCAAGAGCAGTAAATATACCCAGAAGAAATAAAATTAGGAAAATTTTAGAAAGACAGAGTGGTAGAAGTAGTCATTATTCTTTGTAGCTGAAATGTGCATGATGGAGATGATGCCCATACATACAACTCTTCTTAACACAGGTATAGATCGTGTACACAAATACCCAAATATGTATACATGCAGAATTCATTTACAATATTTGGTATTAAAGAGAAGAAAATCATTCTTCCTGTCCAGTTCTGAAAAGTCTATGTTTACTTTGTACAACGTTGTGCCTTTAAACAAAGCAAGAAGGGTAAATATGATTTTGGGAAGGAGGCTAGAGTTTGAACTAGAAAGGAGAACACAAAAATAATGATGTCTGCATAAGCTTAGCACACATATTTGCTTTTTTTGATTTAAAGAAACTCCACACATTAATACATGATCCATTGCAGAAGCACAGAAATAAATTATACATATAGCTGCTCTCTCTGTGAATATTCATATTTATATGCACAAAAGAAGTGTCATCTGCTAACAAGAGTGCTTGTCATTTGTCATTAATCTGTCTGGAAAGCTTGTATGTTTGTATCATGAATATCTTATAAGTTTGGGGACTAACAATACATGAGCAAGTCTGGCTCACAATCAGACATGAGCCTATCCTGCCTGAGCTCCAAGCCAAGCAGAAGCCAGGTAGCCAGTGTGCTGCAGCCCCAACCTTGAAACAAAAGTGTTTCACTTCTCAAACTTTAAAAGATACAACTGTTAATCTTGACTCTAGACTTGTTTGAAGGATATGCAAGCCGACCTTCTGTCCTCCTGTGAAAGACTTAGGAACCGCTGTCAGGTTGCCCAGTCTAGACATGATGCTTACAGCCCTTCTTTGGATATACCTTACTGAATCTGATCTAACACAAGAGATCCTTTTAAGTTTAGTGTGCCAAATAAAGTACATAAAGCAATAGCATCAGATTTGCCGTATGTCTTTGATAAATACCTAAGACTATGTTTGTTCCTCTAATGGCAACATGACAGCTCTCAATATGCATGCTGGGCTAATTTGTCAAATGTGTCCTCCAGTTATGTCGTAACCAACTAGGAGGCTTATAGAAAAATTTCTGGTCATTCTGCAGTGTATGACCTTGAGTTTAGATAGAAATCTATTCCTTTTCTATTATTCTAGTGTGCAAAGTATTCCAGATTATCTCACTTAATTTTCTAGCCCTCCTCTGCATTGCCATTACTTTCTCATTTTGCATCACTAGAATGTTTTATTAGTAAAAAATATTTTTTTCCTATATCAATCAAAAGATTAAGTATGATCAGACCAATAACTGCTGCTTTAAGAATTCATTAGTGACCATCTTCCAGACTAAAAGTTCTTTTTAGCACAACCTTCAGTTTTGCACCCTAGATGTTACTAACATTGTATCAAAAGCATTTTTCCCTAAAAAGTATCCATAATAATTTCTTGTATGTCATGAGAAACATTTTTTATATGACATGGAAATGCTTATAAACACTGCTGTGTCTGGGTAACACTGTCCCAAGTTTAGTAAGTATGTTTACATGCCCAGTTCTTGGGGGGAGGATGGTGGTGATTGTGGTGTTAGTTAACGTTTGGATTATTCAGAAACAACACCTGTAAAAAATAAAATAAAATATTCCACCCCATCTAAGAGTGTGAGGACTAGAGCCCATACCAAAGAGCACTCTAAAAATGGCACTATTCCAATTTTATTGTTGCAGTACCTAATAAATTTGAATCATGATAGTCAATTTGTTACCTGCACAGTCACAAATGAGACAAGATAAAAAAACGCTTTTAGGAAAAAAAATAAATCCGTATTTTCCTATATTTTCTATTAAAATGTGACATATAACCTGACTCCTTGCAAAAATTCACAAATCATTATTATTGCTCTTACAGTAATCAATCCCAAGAAAGTGGCACTGAAAAAATGAGAGGCAGGAACAAGGGCTAATAAAGTTTCCCCTCGTAGATCTGCTATTGTACTTTACCTTTAATCATGTCTCATTTTATTCCTCTTTCTGGCTTCTCACAAGTTCAGGGAGACAAATTACCACAGATCCATGTTTGAGGCCCTCTAACAAATTTTTCTTGTGCTTTAATGAAAATTTGGAGTTCAGTCTTTAAAAAAAAAGTAATATATTCATCTACTTTGCCAGCAAGCCTTACTAAAAACCTGAACTTATGTCCTTATTGAATATGTTACTTAGAATCCACATAACTGATCTATGAACATAGTATTTTACCAGTTCAGGAGAGAAACATGCTGACTGACCCCTCCACCAGCCACCTATCTATGTCTCATGTAAACGCAAGTATTTTTTTATGGTGGAGTCCTCCGTCTTATGCCAGCTCTTAGTTTTCCTGTATTTTAATAAATGTAAGCTCATTTCTCTTACTACTTAATTCTTTCTTTGACTCACTTCATTGACTTTTTCTATAAATTGATCACCTTTCACAGTACTGCAGCATTAATTATTGTACATCTTTCTGCCCACTGTGTCAAGAAAACGAAATACTATAGAAGAACTTGCTATAGCTTTCTAATTAAGACTGAATCAAGGGTTTAGCCTCATTGTTATGTATGAAAAAAACAGCATGTGTGTTGCTGAGTGCAGAATGAAATTCCTGATCATTTGTATGTAAATCCTTTAATTAGTTTATGAGTAAAAATAATTTAAAATATTGCCTTTAAGAATTTCAACACCTTCTGTACATCACCCTTTACATCAGCATCACAGGACAGATTCTTTAGCACTTAGGTCTTATTAAGTCCCATCAAAATCATACAGAAACTCTTTTTAAGCAACTTTTCCCAATTTTTCTTTCCNTCCTTTCCTTTCCTTTCCTTTCCTTTCCTTTCCTTTCCTTTCCTTTCCTTTCCTTTCCTTTCCTTTCCTTTTTTTTCTTGGGATAGTTAATGAAAATTTGAGCAGAGAGCAAAGACCTGAGATCTCATTCAGGGAGTGTGAAGAGAAGGAGGAGGCAAGAGAGAAGTGTAATGCAATGTAGAGCTCTTGGGGCAGGCAGGGCAGGAGTGCAAGAGGAACTGGAAATGAACATAAAATGCAAAACAAGTGGATTACAGCTCTGAGCTGCACAGAAAGAGCTGGGCAGCTAGAGGCTCCCACTGGCAGGACTGTGCTCCCGGGTGTTGTGTCATTCTCTACCCACGTGACACAGTGCCCAACGGTGCCTCTCTATGGGACGTTTTAGATTTTAAACTACCCATATTTTAAGACCAATGTCAGCTCTGTGTCCTTCTACCTGAGCAATGAGGAGTAGAACTATTGTGCCACCATCTCTTTTTGTGAACAGATAGTAGCTTACAGCACCACTGAGCAGAGTGCAGTGAGGGCCAGCAGACAGGGACCTTCCCCCAGCAGACCCATCCCGCTCTACCCAGAGGTGGTGAGCAGAGCCAGGTGAGGCCAGTGACCGAGGCCTGCCACAGACCCGGGACCACTGGGCACAGCCATGGGGATGGGGTGGCTCGGAGTCTAGCACAGGTGTGCCACTGGCAAGACTACACCTGGACCTGGGGCCTCCCTGGGTACTGCTCCCAGCCCAGGGCACAGGCTTCCTGATGCTCTTCCTCCCTGTCCCATGGCTTTCCTCACCACCAGGCCCCAGCCCATGGCACCCCTGTCTCAGAGCCAGCCCCACACAGGGGCTGTTGAGCCTGGAGACCCTGGCACAGTTTCCTGCCTCTTGAAAACAGTTTTCATTACCACAAGGGTAAGTTTGATTGCCATGTACTTCAGCTGGCCTGATCAGTTCTACAGGTGGGTGAGAGCTGTATGAAAGCAGCTAATCAATAGTTAGCTGTGTGAGGAAAGAGCAAATAACCGAGGAAAGTTTTTTAAAAAAGACTCTCAAGGTATTTACTGCTACACAATATTGACAAAGACCCACTGGGAAGCTAAATCTGCCAATCAAACTAATTGGATTTAGCAGCAAATGATGGATTGAAGATGTATGAAAATAACCATCAGTGTTACTGAAAAATGAAATGCCAAGTAACTTTACAATAGCAGTCTTATCTACTATATCAGCCTCCTGTCTAACTAACCTGTGGCAGAGAGCACAAATCATAAATCTTGGGCTCTTCTGCCAAGATAGAAACATCAACCTTGTATAGTCTGGAGGTCCTTCTTTCAATAAATGGGACTTCTGACGTAATCTTTGGTAAAAGCTGCAAAATTGTGTAGGCCAGAATTAGGTTCATAGCCAATCTTTGTTCTTGTCATAGAAAGCATATTACATAAAATTATGTTAAACTGCTCTGTCAATCAAATAACCTGTTTAGTAATACCTCAGAATTTTTGGAGTTTCTGCTGTTTGTTCACGATGCTATTGCACATTTTAATGTGTTTAGAGCAAAGGAATACCTTAGTATCATTATGAAGCTAATTTTATTTAAAAAAATGATAATTATCAATTTTAATGTGGCAAACATTACATATTTTTATGTTAAGTCTCTTGTAGAAATTCATTAGAGCCCCACTAATTATTACACTCTCTTTTCATTTTCATTAGAAAACCAAAATGAGAGATATAATTGTTTCTTTAAAAGAAAAACTGTAGGTGCACAATTGTTGAGGATTTAGTCTAAAACAACCCTTTTGGTTCCTTCTCATTATATAAAAGCCTGTAGCCCTGATTCCTTAGTAACTCTTTTGGATCAGTGTAGGTATGGCAACTAATTTTTCCTGAATTTCCAGCACAATGTTATTTTCAATGTGCCTTCAGTATTAAGAGTAATCTAGCTTTTCATTCCTATTTTTTTTCCATCAGTATTCTTTGACGTTTTACCGTGCAAGAAGAAGGCTCTTGGTGCTTAGTTTAATTAACCCAGTAAATAGGTCAAGCAAGAATTCCAGGTATATATTTGCTACCTCTGAAAGTCCCAATTTCCATTAAGTTAATGTTTCTTTTACTGTTTTTCAAGAGCTTCTGTATTCCATTGCAAAAGAAACTTCCCAAATGGCTGGCAAAACACTGAGCTGTTCACTGAACTGTCATACCACAAAATGTTCTAAATAAAAATGGTGTTTCTTACCAGAGAAGTCTTAAAACTGACGTTCATAGTTCTGCTGAGAACCCAACATGTTCATTTTCACTACAGTAAATATTTTTTTGAGATGGTTACATACCCATTAGCAACTCAAGGTTGCAAAACACTTTTATTACTTTTTTTCTTAATATTATCCTTGGTAATATATTCAAGTAGATATTGTTCTGTATATATTGCATATAAATCATGTTCTCTCACAGAAAAACCACCAAGAATCATCTGTACTATCATGTAGTCAAAGTTAGTACTATATGGATGCTATATATCAGATATATACTATATATAGTATATGCATAAGTGCATGCTATATATATGATAATATATATAGCATGCATCTATAACAGAGTATTCATACTATAGTACGCATATGGTATCTATCTGTACATATAGTATATACCGTATATATATTACATATGTAGTACATACACAATAATGTGTTATTTAGTACATATGAGGTATTTAGTATATAAACAACATATATATACTGTATGCATTCATACACATTCTACTTGAATAACCATTTGTGTTTCTTTTTTTTTCCCTGAGACTAGGAAGTGATAGAAGCAACCAAACTGAATCAAACCAAGCCAACAGCAAAAATGCCAGCAGTAAACTTATACCCACTGAGAAACTCCAGTTTGGAAATTTGTGTATGGCTTTCCACTTCCAAAGCAACAGCGCTTAAATGACGACCTTGTGATGGTGGTCATGTATTTAGTGGAACACACTGATTGTAATGTGTACATAGTATTTGAATGTTGTGATTTATATGGTGGTTACTGGCCTTATCACCAATTGAGAGCAAATTAAATGCTAGGGTGGGAAGAGAAAAACATTCAAGACACTGCTCCTGAATTTAGCTCTTTACAGTGCTGTATCAAATCTAATGGCACTCTGATGGCACCAGAATGGTAAGCTGTGATTGTCTGTATCAGACCTACACTGCTCTTAATGGATATGAAAGCAGAAATGACAGTAGTGAATGCTTCAAGAAAATCATTCTAGCCCATAGGCTAGGTTGTCTCCAGAATTACTGCCAGGTCAGCTGCTGCTGTGTAAGGTGTCAGGATAGTCAAACATCAGAAGCAGCTAGAAAGGATCAGCTATTCTTGCACTTGTCTCTGCTCTTCAACTTCTCCACATGCTCTGAAAGAATGTAAGAACATGTTCTACACGTCTTGGAATGAGTTCATCTAAATTTTTCTTGTCATGCACCAGACAATTTTTCCTCCACTTGAATGGTCAGATTTTGAAACCGCAATGAGATCAGAAAGAGAGACAGTAAACCACAGGCAAATGTGCTTTATATTTAGTGAGACAGATGGTCTCAATTACCATATCTTGTTTCTTGTGCCCTGTATTCTCCACTTACCCTGTTGGACACTTTGTATATTTCTAATGAGAAAATTGGGTAGATTTTAAATTTTATTTTGAGGATTTTTAAATGAACACTTTGTTTTAATGGATGACTTTAAATTATTTTTTGTAGGAATAAAGCCAATATGAAGCAAAGGCATTTTCCCAGACAAGAAGTGGAAAATATGTCTGTAAAACAATCCCGTATGATACTGTTACTGAAGAAAGTTTAAACATGAGTTAAAACACATTCTTCGTATTCTATAGTCAAGCAGCATGAGATTTTGACTAACACCGGAATGTAGCATGGCCAGATCCTCATAAGAAAAAGCATTTTCCCTCTAGACACTTTAAAGTTCTGTAGCAATTGAGAAGCTCTAACAGACTACAGAACAATAGCTTCACTAATGGTTTCAGAAAAGGTATTTCCAAGCTTCATTTGTGTGTATGTGTCTGTATTTTGTAGACCACTGTTTTTGCCAAAGCATTTTAACTGAGTCTAGCCCACAAAGAATTACATTAGCATTGCATTTATTATCATTAGATAGCATGCCATTAATATAAAAGTTCAAAATAATATCACTGCCTGGATATGACGCTGCCCAACTGCAGTGCAAACTGAAGCCAGTTGCAATTTGCAAGTGCATATGTGGTATCACATTTTTTCCAGTTCTAAAACATTTAACATTGCCTCATTTAGAAAACCAAAGCATTTAGTACATTCATTTAAATATAGAGTTATTACTATAGAATAATAACTTGCAAATAACAAGAAGAAATGTAATAGTACCTTCATGAGGTGATGTTGTTATGGAAGACTACTATCAGGAAAAGTTACACAAAAGTTAGTAAAGACTTGTTTAAAAAAAGTGCATAAATCAGATTGCAAAAGAAACATATTTCTCACTGTGACTTCGGTTATGGCCCCTTTTATTAGCTGAAAACTAATGTTATTTCTTGGCTACTACAATTTCTTTCAGTTGAATACAATGAATGTAAAATACCATAAAACCTAAGGGGGATTTGTGGTAATTTTTTATGGCTTATCATTCCTTTTTCTACTTGTGTTTTTGTTTTCAGTGATGAACAATGGTGCACCTAGCTTCATCAAAGGGAAGAGAAAGTAAGATATTTCTTCTTCTTAACTTTACAGCAGAAAAAGCATACTAGTGGCATGAAAGGGATTTTAGAAATCTTTAATGACAGATACTCATACCAAATATTCATAAAAAAATTTGCAAGGTCCCATCGTCAATAATCACAAGTTCTTTTCTTTAAGTCTCTTCTGAAATCCCCTATCCCTTTTCTTATTTATATCGTTAAGGGTTGAATGCTGCTGTATTTCCCAGTGTGCCAGATGGCTGGAGAAATGAAGATACAATCACCTCTCTTGAAATTTACATAAAAATGAATGTACAAACTGAGATCAAATTAAAATCAAAGAAAAAACCTCACAATGACCTTGATGAACATGGAAAAAGGAGAGAGATGGTGAAAAGAAGCAGCAAGTGATGTAAGAGGAACTGTAAAAGGCCTCTTACTGTTTAAATTATGACAATTCAAGAAGTCTTCTATTTTTATTTGTAGTGCTGTGAAATTTGCTGTTGCTTGGGGAGGCATAGAACAGAGCCTGAAATGCAACTATGGGCTTATTCCTGAGATACAACCTTTCAGTTAAAAAATTAAGGAAACAAATGCTCTGTTTCTTTTGCCTCCGCTTGTTATTAAGCTGTGGTTCTGACTGTCCCCAAATTTATTGTAATACATTTTTCACAGAACCTGTCTTCATTTCGACATCAAGATTGGAGGTAGCCTGGGCTGCAGTGACCACGCACTGGTTCAGTTCACTGTCCTTAGGGGTAAAGGACAGATAAAAAGGAAAATAAACACTCTAAACTTCAAGAAAGCAAACCTTGAGCTCTTCAAGGAATTGCTCAACAGAACACCTTGGGAGGTTGTCCTCAAGGATGAAAGGGTGGAGCAGAGCTGGCAGATCTTTAAGGAGGCTTTTCATAGAGTGCAAGAGCTCTCAGTACCCATGAGCAGGAAATCAGGCAAGAAAGG
>VZZY01021821.1:42708-74626 GCA_013400335.1 Eurystomus gularis | reverse complement strand
ATATATATATGCACATTTGTAATCAAAACTGTTCAGTGTTTAAATTACAAATATCACATAAAATCCTATAGTGATGCAAAATCCCGAGCATAAGGATGTGATTCATTATGGGATATGAAAATATGTACAATCATTTACATTGACCAAGCAGTAGTATGTTTCTCTTGCGCAGATACTGGAAATACACTCCTCTATAATTGTGACTGTGAGAAGAGTGGAGGATCTGTCATTTTTCATAAAAATATAGTCTGTGGTTTTGTGTTTAGCGCAAGTCATTTGCTAAGAAAAGCTCAGTGATGGGTTTTGATCAGAACTACTAGGAAAGTTTAGGTAGAGGCCCACTTTTCTTCAGCTCTTTGGCATAGGACCTCCACTGAACTGTTAACTGAAAGTATGTTCCTTTTTCTACCTGCAGTAATGACAACTTCAGATCTACCATTTTCAAATGATAGCTTAGGTACCTCTCTGCTGCACCTCATCGTTCCTCAGCAACATCGCTTCTGTCTTACTTGCCTGGTAATACCAGCTCTGAAGTGTCAAGTTTTCTAAAACACTGTGCTTTACAATAAGCTGAGCTGTGTATTTCTGATACACAGCGGAATACCTGCATCATTTATAAATGTGTAGATCTGAAGCTTTTGGCAGTAGAGCCAGCCACAAAGCTTGGATGCAGATATGAAATTTTGTAATCATTTCCTTATTTAGCACTAGAGGTCTGATTCAGGTTATTTCTGATTCTCTGTCGTATCTCCAAGAGTACATATTTTATTGCAATCTGCTTTTTCATTGCCTTGACTAATAGTCATGCTTAATTACTTAATTTTATCTTTTTTACACATTTTTGTGTTTACCATTATTTAACAAATGTTTTTTTGAATAATTTCTTCAGACTTTCCCAATATTTGTAAAATACACTGACCACACTGAGAGGAAAAAAAATCTTTTTCTCATCCTTGTTTTACCCTAGCTTAAATTCACTGCTTTTTCTGCATTGGTCACGGAAGAAATAGAAATATAATTAATATGAGGGACTTTCAACAATGATTGTTCACTTCAGCCTGCAAATCCTAAGCTAGAGGTATAGCAAAAGTCAATATTCTTGCTCAAGCCTGCAGTCTGAAGATTCATACAGTAGAAGCACTTTTCACCAGGAATAAAATGCAAATGTTTCTGAAATAAAAGTTTTAATTACACTTGGCATCTCACAGCAAGAAAGCTGTCACCAGCCAGAGGCTTGAAAATTATATCTCACACTGACAGGTAGTGATCCTATTGTAAGAGACTATAAACAAATTTCCAACCTGTATAATACCAATTTGGCAATCAAGAATAAAAGTTTAATCTTCAATATTTAAACAATAAGATAAATATTTAAAGAGTAGAATATTTTACTTTTCTGTGATTCATCAAACAGTATTAAACCAGGATGGATGCTTCTTAAAGTAGCTCATCTCTTGCAGCTGCATTGCTGGTGTTACAAGTGATAGTAGTTTTCAAGCAGATGGATGCCATCAGAGGATGACTTGGAAATCCCTGCAGTAATTACCTTTATTTTCAAATACCTTTCTTAATGTGTTCATGTCATAAATGATAGTTTAGATTTTGCAACTTTCATTTTGTAGAAGTTGAGGTCTGCTTTTTTCTAATGAGTGAAGCCAGTGCTTGCAGCCATTTTTAGAAAATACGGAAGCACAAACATTTGTCATGCTAAGATTTAATTGCCTCCCTGCAGTATTATGGATTCATTAGTCATAAGTCTACAGTCAGTGATTCAGTGAAAACTAGAGCTGAACAAGGTGCTTAGTCCATTGATCTCTATGAAAACACATGCTCATTCATACCATTTTGGCATTTCTCCCAGGCTTAACTGAAGCTGTGGTGTCTCCTATGCACCCTTTACATAGTATGCTGTCCTGTTTGTAATCTGACGTTACTGTACAGTCGCAATAAATGACATAACTAGGGAAAATGCCCTGCTTTGTGAGAGACCATTTCTGTATCCATCACAGTTTTAGTGAAAATACAGTTCTTCTTTTCATCTGACCCTTAGATTGTCTTCTCTCCTTTCCTGGTGAGGCGGAAGCAGAGCAGACAACCACTATTCTTGAAAAGCAGGTACCAGAAGCAGAGTAAACTACTGATTTTAAGCAGACTATGCAGTAAATCCTGTTTCTAAGCAGAGAATACTTTGTAGAGAAAAGAGGAATCGTCTTGGGATGCCTGCAAAAGTAGTTTTCAGGCAAACAGGCTAGACTTTCGTTTCCTGATTCCTAATGGCAGGGGAACCATATTGGTTGCATTGCTTTTTTCATCACACATACCCTGTGACCCTTTTGAGACATCTAAAATGGCCAGTATTTGGGGATATCAAGGTCCTTTTATGCATTACCACTTAAGTATTCTTGTTTCTTAAAGTCTTCTCCAATTAGTCTAGTTTTTCTGGCTACCCTTGGTAATGACTACTATGGTGGGTTTTCTCCTCTGCAGTGTAATGGCAACTTGCTCTGTGTTTTGGGGGCCTTGGAGTCTGCTTATGACATAAGTGGGAATATTCATTAGGCACTGTATTTGGAAAAATGTTTTAGAAAACTCAGTTTCCCAGGGGACGGTGGCAAATATGAGATAAAAACCTAAAACTGACTTTGTGCAAAAGTTTACCTTAATGAACCTAACTGGTTTTGAAATCAGAACAAATCAGCCAGGCAGTTGTTTCAGAGTCTGTGTTACTGTAAGTTTAGGGAACAGAGAATGATTCTCTTTCCCAGAATGATCTGATTTCTAGTGAAGAACTTTACGTTTATGATTGCTTCTAACTCACTTGTTAACCATCTGAATGCAGACACTATATATGTGTTGGATGGCCCCTCTGCTCAGAAAGCGAGTATGTTTTCAGTGTTGTAAAAGACTGACGTGTTTTAGGAGTATGAAGTCTGTTATAGTCTGCACAGTTGCAGCTTAGATTGCTCAGAAAACTGGTTCTGTGACCAAAACTACAGCTTTGCATAATGACTGAATGTTTGTCAGGTTTTCAGCTGACAGTCAGTCAGCAGCTTAGTTGAATTAAATACCAAGGGGAAAAAAACAAGTCATAGAATTTTAGTGTCTTACCCTGTAGGTTTCAAATGATGGTGGTTTCTGGTACAGCATGGTTGTAAATTGTTGCCAAGTATGAAATATTTTTTCTGTGCTACCAAATGTTAAAGGGAATCCCTGAGGTAATACTTTGCAAAGAATAGAAATCGTATGATCTGCATACAACTGAGTTGTAGCTTTTAACTTCATATTATAGTACTCTTCCAAATCTTCCCCTTCACATGCTTCTGGGGTCATCACATTTTGTATGAGTCACTTTGTTCAGCTATCTCTTTCTCTGTTAGAATCACATATTGGCTTGAGTGTATTACATTAGGTTTTCGTGTTTATGAAACAGGTTCATAAACTCACCACTCTTCCAGCAGATCTTGTGTTGAACTAATTTAGATGAATTTTTCAACAGAAAGTTGAAAAGTTTTGCGTATCAAAGTTTTGATCATTCCATTCTGATCAGTAGAAGTCTTACCATTCTGTGGGACCGGAGTTGGAGCAAAATTAGTGAAAAAATATACTTTCTATAAGCAGAAGGAACTATTTCTCAGTTTCTATTCTTTCTCTGTAGGTAATGGTAGCTGGTGCAGGATAAGACATATTTGTAGTGTTTTCAACTTAGGACATTTGCTGAATAACTGAGATTTGTTTTCCATTGTTCTGTAGATGTATTTCTAGTACCTGGTTGACCTGTGGTTGACTTGTAATGCTAGTATTAGCATAAGTGTATCTTTGCTTTGCTTGCTTACTGAAAATGAGCTGCAGGTCTTCTGGCTTTAGGCTTCATCCTGTATGCAGTGCACTGCTAAAGTTTTAAGATTCACCCAAGCAGCCCACAAAGCCCTAAACTGAACAGTCGCAAGCTTCAGATAGTTAAACCAGTAGTAAGCATGTCCATGGCTGGATGCTGTCCACTGCTGCAATGTAAATTCACATCCTAGTTTCCTGCCTATTAATGGTGTCACTAAATCTGCAGGTAGTATCTCGCCTCTTGCTTCATTGCTAGTCAGCACCCAAATGTGTATGCATGACAAACAATTGACAAAAAGGGATAAAATAAGATAAAATAATTTCTTTTAGTAGTGCACATGGGAAAAAGGAAAAAATATCCAAATATATTCCAAATCTGTTTATGAAAAGGAGAGTGAATCACAAGGGAGTAGAAAAAATGTGCTGTGTAAAGCCACATCACTGGGGACTGACTCAAGCTGTGCATATTCCAAACCTATATTTATCATTCTACTTGTTAAGCCATTAACAGGCTGTTACGATGTTTTCAGTAAGTGATGTATGACAGAATAGGAGTATAAATTTTGTAATGTACACGGCCAGAATGTGGCATCATTGCTGCACCTGAATGTTGTGACAGTAGGCAGATATATTCTCAAAAATGGTGGTGTGCCTATTTTGAACATTATTAGCAAGTGTGGTATTTTTCAACAAGAAAATAAAACAAATCCCCAAAATAAACTGTATGTATTTAGTGGTCTGCATTGCAAAGAATAACATTAATTGTAAATCACTAAAGTCTCAGTATTGTTCAGGTTTGAAGCCCAACATTCCTATCATTTAACACAGCTAAATATTGGTTGCATGTCCGGAAAACAAACAAACAAACAAAACCTAACCAACCCAAAAAACCTCTAAGTATTAGTAAACTGATATTTAAGTTAGTTTTAATTTTTTATGTTTTCATATTATCCACTGATTTTGTTTGTAGTTGAGGCAGCTAAAGACATCTAATAAACGATACCCAAGGACTTAATGTTTCTCTACTTTGATATCTGAATTAGCGCGTGTGCATTTTTAAATTTATTGCCATATGCTGAATTCTGAAGCGTGCGTTGACTTTCCAGGTTTACTGTGAACTATGAGTTGTTTAAGAGCCACTTCGCCCCCATGTAGTTTATTCAGTCATAGCAAATGTTTCTCTAGACTTCTGGAGAATGAGACACATATTTTTCTTCATACACAAAACCTCTTAATGACTTGTGGTCAGTTTCTTCTATGTAGTGGCTTTTCATTGTGTATGCTAGGTCCTACTTTTCAGTACACGAGAGATTGTTCCTGCGGCTTTGTCACACAACTTTTTATATGGAAAAGTTACTGCGTTGTATGTACTGAGTGTTCACAGCACAGCACCTCACTGTGTGTATCAATCCTCCTGTTTTTGCAGCAAATAACAGGAGTTGATATGGTTCTTTACTCCTACTGTCTTCATTGCTTTTTTTCGTCATCTTTTTAGATGTGTAAAATGTGCACTGATTTTGCAGTACATTTACCCTGACTCTGTGCACATAAACCTGCGTGGCACAGGAATTGAACTATTCTGAACTCCACTAAAATTAATAGAAACATTCTGACTGACTCCCATGGCATTTAGATGATGCTCGTAATACTCATTACACTTTTTAGGGAGGGAAAAAAAGGGGAGTGGGAGGGGAAGCCTTATAAGCAAAATGTTATATTTTTGCTATTTAGTCTTCCTGATTTAATTTCAGTTTTATTCTTCAGTTTGCAAGACGTGAACCATTTTGTTGTTTCTCCTTTCCAATGTTGCTAAGATTTCTTGTCTATGGATAACACATTGAGTCATGGAGTAATTTAGATTGAAAAAGATATTTAAGGCTCTACAGGCTGTTCAGAATGGACAGACAAGGAAGGAGGGGTGGAGGCTTTGCCCTCTACCTCAAGAAATGGATAGAGTGTGAAGAGCTGTCCCTGAAGAATAGCCACAAGCAAGTCAAAAGCTTATGGGTAAGAATTAGAGACTGAAGCAACAAAGGGAACCTTGTGGTTGGTGTCTACTACAGGCCACCTGATCAAAGGGAGCCTATTCACAAAGCCTTCTTACTCCAGCTCCAGGAGGCTTTGTGATTGTAGGCTCTCATCTTGCTGGGAGACTTCAACTACCCAAACATCTGCTGGAAAAGTAGCACAGCCAGCTGCAGGCAATCCAGGAGACTCCTGGAGTGCATGAAGGATGACTTCTTCAGCCAGGTTATAGACAGATCAACCAGAGGGTTTGTGATACTGGATGTGAAGGTCACCAATGCAAGTGAGCTAATTGGTGACATCAAGATTGGAGGCAGCCTCAGCTGCAGTGATCACACACTGGTGGAGTTCACAGTCTTGGGGGATATGGGTCATGTGAGGAATAGTCAGGGACCTGAATTTTAGGAAAGCAAACTTCCAGCTCTTCAGATCTCTGATGAGAGCAGGGCATCTCTTCCCTTGGCAGGTATTGGTACATTCAGTTTTTGACTGACTGCTGCAGCCATGCAATTTATGCAGCATTTTGAGAAACTGGAGTGTTTTCATAGTATGTTCATAGAGATCAAGCTGTTTATTAAAGCATGTTGGCATTTCCTATAACTTGAAAATGGAAGAGTAAAGGAGATCTATATTCTGTTTCTTACTGGGCCACTCTAAGCTATCACAAGTTTTAGACATTAGAATGAAATAGAAAATAAAGGGCTGTGCTCTACCTCTTTTGGACAGCAGTCCAGTTGGTCCATTGCTTAGCAAGATGGAATTAACATATGGCAAATGATTTGCATTATCTCCCAGGCACACGTACATAAGAGTATTTGTACGTTCTTGTGATCTCATTCCTTCCTCTTCTAACCCCTGAGTGAGCCTGCCTCTTGCAGGACAAAAGGGAAGAGAATGAAGAGGGGACAAAATGAAGCAGAGGGAATTTAGAAAGGAATGTGATGCATACAGGCATGGGTGTAAAGTGGGTGTAATTAAAATAATTCATCCTACACCTTAATTCTGTTCCTCTTGGAAGTGACCAACTGTTCTACCATGAAATTCAGTAATGACATCCTACTTGTACATACAACTATTCTTTGTTGATACAGTTAATATGACGATGACATTTTCTTATATATGACCACCTACACAGAGCTTTGTCCTGCATCCACCCTGAATTTAAGCCTGTCTCAAACTGCATAAAAACCAAACCAAGGCTACTATATAGATCTTTCAGTTTGCATTCACTGTGTATAAAAGCAGCTTGATTTTTTAAAATACATATATTGGAACAACTTATTTTAAAATAAATCTGCATATGCAGATTTGATTTGAGGATCTAATGGATTTGATTGCTATATTGAGACATAAATAAATCCCTATTAATAATACTCCCTTAGACTTACTCAAAGATTACTCAACATATTTTATGAATAACTGAGTTAATTAAATAGAAGATTTTGTCTGAATTGGATAGGTTTTCATTAATAGTTACATAATGTTTGTCCTTCTTACCCCTGTTTCTGCCAACTTTATTACAATCACTCTCATTGGTGTAGGAATGTCTTCTATGGTCTCTCTCAGCAACTAGTATAATACTATCATTATCAAGAAAACATGGTTTATATTCCAGGGTTCTGACAAATACTATTGTCAATTATAATGCCCAGCAGTTGGAATTTAATTTGTTTTCTTGAACCTATGTTCTTTTTATGCATATGCTGCAGTAGACAAAAGGGAAAGAGTGGAGGAGGTCTGGGGTCAAATTCATGTTGAGTTTACTCGCTTCCTACTGAGAGATTTTAAATTGCTTGGTATCATATGACAGGAGATAAATTAACCATGTTTAAAACAGGTCTTCTATGAAACAAATATAATAGGAAATACATGGGAATTCACTAGAAATGGCAGATGAAATCTGGACAGGCAGAATGTGGAAGCCAGTTAACCAAAACAAAAAGGTCTATGACAAATCTATAGCGGAACACTTCCAGGTCACCACTGCATGTCTCAATATAACAAAATTCTTAATACCCCTCACATTTTTATGACACTACAAATCTATATTTCCAATATATTTTTCATGCACAGTTCTCCAAGCTCCACCCCTTCCTCTCTTCTGCCAAATGGAAGGAAGTAATTGTCCTAGGGCATAGGTAGTGAGGAGAAAAGTTTAAAGGGAAATATTAGTGTGTCAGAGAAAAGGAAATATTGATTAATGGCAATCACAGAGGAGAAAAAGAATTAAAAGCACAAAAAGAGAAGTATTTAATCAAGTCATTGAACTGCCAGATACATAGTTGATACTTGTTAATGGGTAGTGCTGACATACTCTATTCCTTTGCCTGTATCCACCCACTTGTTGTGTCCTTGACTTCTTCACTGCTTTGTGCTCAGCTATGCTCTTGTTTTCAAATGTGATTTCATTTCTTGACTTTTACCTTATATATGTCTTCTACCTACATATTGCTGAAAAGATGCCAAAAACAGAGGAGATGGCCAACAACAAAAGAGCAGTTGTCATCCTGAACTCTCGATGAGATCTGGAACCCAGGAGTGGGGCTCCTCATTAGAAAGACCCTCTGTCTCCATTCAATGACTAGAGAAGGAGCCTCAGTAAACTGCCTTCTGCGCCTAAGCTTATCTTTGTAAACACTTCTAGTATTCATATTTTACAGTAAGACCTAGGTCAACTAATCCACTAAGGTTATTTAATGTTACCTGATGCCTGTGGCATCAATATACATTCAGTAAATTTCAAAAGCTGCTTAGCTGTTTGCAAACAAAGATCTAGATGTTTATTCAGATCTCGAGTTCATTAAATGGCATTGGAAATCTCTCTACAATGGCTTTTGAGGAAAAGCCATTAATTCTCCAACTTGTAGGAGGAAAACAGCATGAAAATAACCTTTCTCACATTAAAAATGTTTCAGAACACTTTCAAACCTCACTAAGGTTTCAGTTCCAAAAATGGAAAGGGGCTGGATCATAAAATTTTGTAAAAGCCTTTAGTGAAAGCAGAGGACAAAAGAGAAGGTTCTTATAGACTTTTTCCCCCCTAGTCTTAGTATTTTCTGCATCCAAAGATTTTTCCTAAGTGAGCTGATATATATGAGTAAGGCAGGGAAAAAATAATATCTTTGTCTTATTTTTTTTTACTTTTTGCACATAATCTCACAAACCAGACTATTTTCAAAAAGTAATATCCATGCTTTCCAATGCATTCTGTCTTAATTTAAAAAAAATAATAATTCTTCCTCTACCTTTGACTTTTTTTTTTTCCTAGTCTTCATTTGTGAAAATACTCTCCTACAGCAATATAGTGGATACCTACAAAGAATAGTCCTGGCTTTGGGAAGCTGGGTGCATTTATCTTCCCACATAATCAAGGATAACAAGTGCTCCAGCAAATGACACAGAGCACCAAAATTAAGCTTGTGCTTTGAACTGGCCTCTGGAGAAATGAAGCTCTCACCATCAACCACAAAGAAAGACTTAAAAGACTTATCTTCCATATGTAAAGTTTTGAACATATTGAATTACAAACATATTTGTTAACACCCTGTTTCACATTCAGTTAAATAGTAAGAAGAGCAGATTGTAAGCTTATGAGTTTATGATTGTAAGGACAGCTCTAGGTCTTAGTTGATAAACAGGATCAGTTGAAGAAATCACCATGTTTACATCCACCCAACTTCAAGGGCTACTTTCAGTTATGGAAGTGATTAAAGGCTCTCTCTTACCAGCGTCCTCTACTCTTTCTGAACTGGTACCTTATCATGGGATTCAGCAAGCAACTTTCTTTAATGCATAGTGACAAACAGGAATATCTTTTGATTTCAGTAACAACTCTACTTGGAACTGAACTTCATTTCCACTTGCCATCTCTCCTTAAATTTCCATTTAGTCTAGAGGAGATTTTCCTTTAGAACTGGATTGATTTCTGTCAGGCTGTCTGCCAGGTAGTAATGCTTGGGATTTGGCATCTTCGTTCCTCAGCTGTTCCCTGAAGTACAGTGGTTATAATTTAGTAACTCTAAATTTCCTGTTAGCATTTTCATAAAAGGGAACATAAATGTTCTGATGGTGGTTTGGAGGATGTTCTAAGGTTTTTAGTCATATATTGCCAAGCAGACTGGTGATGGTCAGTATAGCCTTTTTTCTGATCATCATCTGAGACAGAAGAAGTTATATGCCCTTTATTGCCTGTTGAACAATTGCTTTCAAATGGGAAATAATTTTTCTTTTAGTCCATAGTTCTCTTGATGACTGCAGTCACTTTGGAGACAGGTTGTCTCATGCAATATCACAAGCTTAATGTTATGCCATTTAACTCAGTGAGACATCTCCGTAGATCAATCATTACACTTTGCCAAATACACATACAAAATAAAGGTAATTATCCCTCTTTTGTGATAAGTTTGGAGCAAAAGTAAATCCTCTATTCACCAAGGCAGTAAAAAGTGATGCAGAAAAATGATATGCAATAAAAACATTTCACATTGTACTTTTCCTTTATATTGCAAGATAAGGATATTTTTCTTCAGCTGCTACTGTTTGATTTTTTTACGGAAACTTATTCCTCTGTTAAAAACTATCACCCTATTTCCAATCTATGTGTATTCATAGCCAGCTTATATCTACTGTTTTTATAGGAAAAGGAGTGCTGACTCAATTATTTTCTTCCTGCTTGACATTTACCTGTATCATGTCATATCCAATATCCTGCACAAATTGCCAATCTTTTATTTGCTTGCCTGGACTCTGTGTTAATATTCATAGAATCATAGAGTCATTTAGTTTAGAAAAGACCTTTAAGGTCATAGAGTCTAATCTAAAACTGCCAAGTCCACCACTAAACCATGTCCCTAAGTGCCACATCTATGAGTCTTTTAAATACCTCTGGGGATGGTGACTCAACCACTTCCCTGGGCAGTCTGTTCAAATGCTTGACAACCCTTCCCGTGAAGAAATTTTTCCTCATGTTCAATCTAAACCTCCCCTGGTGCAACTTGAGGCCATTTCCTCTCATTCTATCACTTCGTACTTGGGAGAAGAGACTGACCACCTTGTTACAACCTCCTTTCAGGTAGTTGTAGAGAGCGATATAGAAGCACTTCCGTCATTTCTCCTTAACCCTACCCAAATTAGTAGTCTTGCTTAGTGGAGTACTGATGTTATAGACATTTCTTTCTAAATTCACAAGTAGGACAACTTTTAGGATAGCATTTTTCTCAGGAGCTGTAAGAGACTTCACCTTTAGAATAGGCTTTTTCAGTTTTGTTGGTCCATTTCAGTGAGACAGTATAAGAAACAGGTCATGAGATAGAGAAAAAGAAAAGATAAAGGTGGGATACACGATAACTGTAATGCAATATGAGGAGAGAAAGCCGGAACAGCACAGCACACTGGGTGAGATCATATAACTGAGTGACTAGTAAGTGAGGAAGAGTCATGCTTGCTGCCCTGCACTGTTGCCTGTAAACTTTGCTCACCAGCACAGTGCAACAAATTAGATGGCACTCTTGTCTTTTTTTTTTTTTTTTTGCCAGCTGGAGTTGTTAAATTATAAATTTTATAACATAAATGATTATCCTATTTGCAAATATTTTAACTTCTTATTGTCTCATAGGACATATTTGTTATTCCAGTGTGAAGGTTGATGTTGAAGTAGCTTCTTTCTTTGTTTCCTTGGTGGCTGCACCTGCTGTCTGATTATACCACAAACTGCAGACTTGCAAGTAGGATGAGCAACTTGTGCTTAATATTTGAACCTCTTTGTTATAACTGCTCTGCTGCTAAAGAGGAGACAAAGATGCTGATAAATCCACATTATAGGGACAAACATTTCTAATTAACTGTGTGTCGATTTGGAAACTTGTTAAGGATACACATTAGCAATTTTCATTTAAAAGGTAGCAAATAGGACACACTATTTGATAAGAATATCAATATTCAGAGTGTCTGTTCTTTGGGCATTTTCAAGGAAAGAATTACAAATCAAATCATATTAGTGCTCTTCATCTTGTTTAAGTCTGTTTCATTAGCAAGTAGATAAAGTAACATGCCTTGTGATAGCAGGGTAATATGTTATAGCTCCATAACCCAATTAAGCTGCAATGATTACATGGAAATGAATCCATAAAGTATTCAGATTATATCATCTCAATGTTGTTTACATTTGATTTTTAATCTCTTTTGTTCATTGTATACCATTAACATCTTTGACATAGTAAGATGACTTGGTTTTGTTTTTTCCTAGTAGAATGGTCTATTGGCAAAGCAATGGATTTTTTGTGTCACCTGCTGCTACTACTATTTACTCACTAATGGAGGAGTGCAAATGAGTCATGTAAACAAAAACATGTAAAATTGCCTCTGTGTTACTAGAGTTACCCAGTGTCTATGAACCACAAAGAAACTGAAAGGTTCCACAATGTCAAGTCAGAAATGTTGATTGTTGTTGATGAATGTTTTGTGTTATGCATTCCGGAGCATCAGAAGCATCTGTCCCTGCAGTTTCCAAAACTGGAACGTGTACTAGAAAATCATGAAGCTATTATGATATTATTAAAGTTATCAAACTAAGGTAGAATTTTATTTAATTTCAATGCTAGGAAAGAGCTAGTTCTTTGAAGAAATGTATTACAGTCTAAACCAAGTATGTATGAGTAGTATAAATTGTGTTATTTGGTTTAGTGATATCACCTTTGCTGCACTAGCATCTCCACGTTTATAGTATCTAGAGTTGCAGGGGAAAATGTTATCATTTTATAGTGTGATATGAAAATTTTAATGCCTAATATATTCTGTGAAAGACTGTAGTATGTTTTACTACTTTGATCTTTTCAGTGTTCGGTATTTTGATTGGCTGGGCATTTTGCTTCTTCCCCACAGGTTTCTGAGACTGTAAACAGGGGAAAAATTAGAGTAGCCAGTCAGTCAAATTATGGAATATTGAAAAGGTCAAAGCCATACAGAACTGTACTTAACTTATAGAATATATGAAGCATTAAAATTCTGATAGCTCATTCTTGTGCCATGCATTGCAACAAGAGAGGAAAATGCTGCCGTTTGGATCTATATCTATGATGGTAATTATAATGAGAATGTAAAATGGTACAAACACAGCCTACTGTCATTCTGACAGTCTTTTAAATGTTAATATAAAGGCCTTTTTTAAAAGGGTTCTGCATGTAGAGCTAGAAATATAGCCCAAATTTTCTTTATAATCAAAGACCAGACTGACTGTAGAAACAAAGTGACAGAATAAAAGCAGAAAAGTGCTTTCTCTCATTTGCAGAGCTTTGCATAATGTAATGGACACAAAGATGCGATCATGATCATAGAAATGAAATTCAGAATGAATGTCTATTCTGATAGTTTGGTAGCACCTTTAGGAAAAACTGATGTTCCAGGGGAAGACAAAATAGTTCCAAAATACTACGTTTTTGCCTTTGCAATGCAGATATTATTTTCCAAAGTAATGGCAAGAAATATATTTAAGAAATAAATTTAAAATTCTAATTTCACTCTTCTTTTCTTAGCAGAAAGAATGTTATTGTTTTCCTATTTCAAAACTAACTAGTCCCTTTTAAAATCCACCTACATTACTTTTTTTCTTCTAGTTTCTTTGTGTGAATAGTATGACTCTCTCACGTCTCCGTGTGGGCCTGAGCTGCAAAAGTAACATTAGGATAGAGTTAAAGCTGCCAAGCATGTTAAGTATTTTAAAACTACTTAAACTTTTAGAACATGGAGATTTAAGTGCCAGCATAGCCAGCTCAAGGACAATACTTCATAAGAACCCAAAGCGGTTAGATGCTAATTGGCTTCCCACTTATTAATTATAAAATCCCAAGCACATGGATTTTAATACCACAATCTCTTTAGACAATTCAGGTCAGGTGGGAAAAGTAGACAGGGATAGGAAAGGTAAGAGATGAGGCAAAAGGAGAAGGGTTAAGGGGATTTCTAGCTGTATTCGTAGTCTTTTATACCAGTTCTCTGCATTATCGTGAGATATACCTCAGCAAGGTAGCAAAAGTTGATGTTTCACCACCTTTGTAGTGATTTTTTTTTTTTTTAGTACAGTGCAAATGCTTCTGGATTAAAGAGATTAATTATATATTTGAATATATTTTTTGTGCTGTAGTATTACTTGGTGGAGTGTATAGTGACTGAAAAGAAGTAACTGATATTTCCTGGTTCAGATCTTGTTAACTAAGGTACAGACAGGTTTTCCACATTATTTGCTTCCCTACCAATTTTGATTACATTACTACCCGAGACTGAGGTATTTATATCAAATGATGATGTGTATGTTGGCTGGCTAAATCTGTGAGTTGTGTGAGTGTTAGGGACAAAGTGTTTTGTTCATTAAAAGTTTATACACCTAGTAAAGCTGTGGGATGGAGGACATCTAGTAGGCATTGTAGTTGTGATGTCTTTTGCATGGGCTGGCTTTTTATTGGAAGTAAATAGTGGCCTTTTCTCAGCTTAGGAAATAGGAATATATAGAAATATCAGCCTAGCATCTGCTCAGCTAAATTGATCACTGGTATCTCTTCAGTAAGATGTACGTGACTTTTCCTAGTCCCTCCTAAAATACACATTGATAGTATGAGAATAAAAATTGGGTACAACAGGAACATTTTATGTATATGGGGGTTTGTGAAAACATACTGCCTCCTACTCACTGTTGGAACACACCCTGTTATGTTTCCATTTTAGTCATCCCCTTTTAGCATTACCTTACTAAAGGAATTTTAATAACTATCTCTGTCCATTCCCTACCTCCCCTCTCCTTTGGAGAATTAAAATGACAGTTGCTGCAACTGCATTGTTTATATACCTCTAACACAATGGAATCTCTTGTCAGGTGGCTGAGGTACACTGTAAAAACCTGATGAATATACATAGGAATATGTTGTGCCGCTTCAGCAATCATCATTTTACGCTGCCATCAGTTTCCTGATCACACAGGCCAATGCTGAACTCAGCAACATCCTCTCAGAAGTCTTCTTTCAAACAATCCTGCCATAGGTTCCTGTGGGCTCAGCTCCTCCGCTGCCCACTGAGGTGCCAGCATTGCCTGCTGGACACAACAGGCAGAGATGGTTCCCTCAGTGGCCCTTTACATGGGAGGGTACCACCAAGAGAGCTCAGCAAGAAGCAACCAGCCCCAACAGAAGCCACACCCAACAAGAAGCTCATCCAACTGAGCGGCTTCTGGCTAAAGTAGCCCTGGCTTCACCCACCACCCCAACCACGACCACCTGTGTGAGGGCAGAGCCCTAGAGACACAGGTGGGCCAGGTTCTGCCTCTGGAACATGAAGCCAATAGGAAAACCAAAACATTCTGCTGGGTTGTGACTCATCCACAGGTCAATTCCAACTCAGGGCCCACAGCTCAGGCCCCAGCACTTCAGAATACAAAACCTTTAAAGAATTCATAGCCCTACATGCAGAGTTGGAGAGTCTGAAAGAACTTTAAGAGGTCCCTGTCCATTCACCTTCCCAAAGGAAAGTCAGTCATGCCATGCCATGCCTAAAAGGTAGTAATCAGGTTTGTTCTCCAAAAACTTTCGGTGGCATAGGTTTCAGCTCTTATAGAGTGTTTGTTTTTCCTTTACATCAACACGCTTTCCATAACAGAGAAACTGAATCTCTTTTGCTAAGATTCATCTGCGTTGTTCCTCTGTTGGCTGTGGTCATGGAGAACACTATCTTCTTGCCTCCCTTTATCCATATTTGAAAGCTCTTATCTTTCTTTTTGTAAATCTTCTTTTGTCTAGACAAAAAGAAAAAGAAGCAAAAACCAAATAAATAATAATTTGTTGCTTCCTATACTACCCCAGTCTGTTCTCTTGGACTGCATTATGCAAAAGATAGTCCATTTGAGTCAATCTTGTCCAGGCTAAGTAGACTGGAAAAACCACTTTGTACACACCGTGCATGACATTTCTCTTCACATAAAGTTATTCTGTATGAACTTCTTTTGGCTGCAGCATGATATCAGATATTGTAGAATTGGTCTTCACAAATACAGAACATCTACAACTCCATGACTAAAATCATGAGGTGCTGTGGATTCTCAAATACTCTGAATATTGGTTCATTTTATTTAAAATTTCAAATGAAGCTAAAAAAATCAGGCCAGAGAAAATCATAAGGAACTCTGCTGACTGGTAGTAAAGGTGGAGGGTTAGACGGCGTGAAGGCAAATAAAATTCAACATGTACTGGAAGTAGGCTGAGTCATACATGCAGCAGGGTTCTGAATAGCTTGTTTATGTTTAACATTGCTCTTAATGTGCATTTTAAACCTAGATATAACTGTGTTAGAAAAAAGTCTGTTGATAAACTTGCTTGCTAATTGTTGGTCCTTTAACTTTATTAGTTTCTTCCTCTTTCCGTTCCTTAAAGCATCACATTCATCTGAATTTTTAACTCATGTGTTCAGCAGTCTTTTAGGAATCATAGACAAGAATGTAATTTGACATCTTTCCTTCACAATAATATGGACATATGACAAATGTCAGTTTACTGTAATTAATTATTCTCAACTGTAAAAACAAGTTTTGCAGCAGAGAGATGACTGAATATGTTGCACTGAGTTAGCTGAACTGAAATTAGAAAAATATATAATATTTTCTGAAGACCTCCACTACTTTGAATTCTCTATAATTCTTCTTACAGCAGAGGCAACAGATTTTCTGTAGTGGAAAAAGGTATGGATTTAGTGTATTCTTTAAAATCCTGTGCGTCAGAGGGAAAAAGGCAGAAGAAACCATCCAATAGGGTGCGAATTAATAGTATTCAGACAAAGAACTTGGCAATTCAGAAAACACAAATAATCTCCTAATTGGTAAACTAGGCTGCAGTTCTGAATTATATTTATAGAAGTATTTGAAAAAATAATGAATATAACTCCTGAGATATGTCTTGGAGCTAGTTTCTATCTGGGGGGCAATAATGTCCTTTAATCCAACCGCAATTAAGGTTCTGTTCCAATACCTCTTTGTTTGTACAGATCTACATTTTTAATGCTAAAATGAAATGTGCTATTTGCTAATGTGCCTCAGTGTTGCTGGTTGTAGCAGAGAGTGTCACTGGACCTTCATGTTGTTGGCTTGGGGTCTGATGGGTTAACAGTAGATTTTTGCAAGGTTGGGCATATAGTCTCAGAAGATTTATGCTACATTCTTCATGTGTCGGTCACCTTGTTCTGTAAATATAATAAGATATTTTTCTGTAAAATTAGTCAGAATTATGTAATCTGTTTACCGCATATTATTCTAGAGAACATAATAGCTGTTTTCATTTTTTTATGATGATAAAATTATTAGATAAAACACAGGGAATATCAAACCTCTCAAGAGAATAAACTAGAAAAAACAATCTTTGAATGTTAGTGGAGTACTTCTTAAGATGTTTGTAATTTCCAGAAATCAGTCTTTTTTTTCCCTTTCATTTTGGTATTAAGTATAATGTGGTCACATTGCATTCAACTTTGCTCTTATGACACAAAGGGCTTGTTTTAAATAATGATGATTTGAAGAGACCATCACTATTAAACCACAAAGTACAATACAATATACTAATCCTGCCTACAGATGCAATGGGACAATGGGCAAATTCTTTTAGATCACATTTTCTAAGGTCTTCTTCAGTGCACTGAATACTTTCAGGTTGAATTGTTTATCCTGCCTTCCAAACTTGGTTAGGTTAACCCTAGATTAACTCCCTGGAAGAATATTAGAACAGCTGCAACTGATTTATTGTAAAGTTATTACTGATATATGCTGCAAAAAATATTATGCAATAACTATAGTTAATATCAATGTTATTGCATGTTTGGATGTCATCTTCCCTTAATGTTTCACTGAATTGTTTTACATATCTGTGCAATCTGAACTTAATATTCTGATATCTTATTTAGTTAATTCTAATATAGCTAAATAGAAGGGAATATCCTCCTCTGAGACAGATAAAATGTTATGAACACTGTCACTTGAAAATTAAACTATTTTACTGCATTCTGGTGATTTTAATTTATGTAATAAGTTACTTACAATAAGAAAGCAGCAGTTTGTGGTTCCAGAAAGAACCTGAGAGTTTGTATCACCAGGAGCAGTGGTGGAACTTCTCAAGTGATAATGGATGTGAACGCTTCAAAGGAGATAGCAAGTTAGCTGATGATAAAGCAAATAATCCTGAACAGTACAGAATGATTCAGAGGGATTTAGATAAGTGAAGTGTCTTGGCCATTGTATGGTAAATGCAATTAAATTTTGTGTGTAAGGCTGAAGCTTATAAACAAAAAGAGGAAAAATACTGTACAAAGAAAATACTCTGAACTTTTTCCTTCAGAGAGTGTTCTATACCTTTTCAAAGAGGAAAGAGAACGCTGAGCCCTGCTGCACTGACACAGCTCCTGTCCTGCTGCAAATGCCTGCTCTCTCTTTCTGGACATCGCTCCTAGCGCCCTCTCATACCAATACATTGCATGCTGTCACTGCATCTTTTATAATGAATAATTTCAAAGGTCTTTCCTGTAGGCACCCTTTATGTCACCTTGAAGTTCTCTGACTAAGAGGGAAGGGGACTTGAAGCTCACACATTGTTAAAACTTCTGGAATAATGTATTTCCTCATTTCTTGAAAATGAAACTATAATCTTGTAAAAGAAGAATGCTGAAAAAAAAGCAATTGCTGACACCTAAGTTTCTATTTTCCATTTCGTCAGAATTTTAAAGAACACTTTTCAGTCAGATAGCATTGGCATTAAAAGCCAGGGGTTTGCTTTGTCTCTTAGACACTGTGCCCTGTGTGACAGATTGAAAATACTATAAACTGGAGTTCTCTCTTGATATTGTTGTGTGTACAGAATGTCTACCATGTTGGCCAGGACACTTCTGTTCCAATCTGGAAAAAGGGACTGGCTGCCTTTCTCTATCTCATAATCTTTGGCCTTCCCCAGCACTGACAGAGGGAGATCAAGTGTGAGGCACTTAGCAGGTAGCAGTTTGACTGGTCAGTCTCATTTTATTTGGACTGAGAGTTGGTCTGTCTTATAGATTTTAATGAGATTAATTTGCCCCCAGCAAAGAGTGTATTCAGCCATTTTATGTGGAGGTAAAGAGTACCGTGTCTCATTACATAACTCTTCAACCAGCAAGTCTTTGTCAAAGAAGATACCATATCAGCATGCACGTCCTGGGGTCTGTTATAATTCTACTTTACATGTTGCAGATTTATCAATTTATTTAAAGATGTATATACAGGTAAATATGTATAGCTTTTGTATTTGCTATTATTACTATATTCATTTAGTAAAACATGGACTGTAAGCAGCAACCACCAGCTTCTTTACTTGACCTTAATAAACTGACTGAATTATTAAGTGTATCACAGAGAAATTTAATAAAATTCAAAGGATTTTTGGCCTTAAAGAGCATTTCATAAAAGTGACCTAAGTTTAAAGAATGGCATTATATTTGTAGGAAGATCAGTCCTAGATAAATACATTTGATTATTTTTTTTCCTGTTTCAAGTGAATCAAGAGACAGAGAGAGACTGGTTAGATAATTAACAGCCAAGAATTTCAATTTGGGTAGCTTTACATAAATAGCCTGGGTTGCCTTTCATGGGGAGACTCAGTACTGTGAACACAGAGGCAAGCAGTATGGACAATTCTTTGTGAAAGAAAAGTGTTAAGAACCACAAAAAGTTCTATTTCAACTAAGAGCTGGAGGAGTTACACCATGAGGGAAGAAAGCAGAGAGCAAGGAGAGCATAATCACTTGGGCAAGGTGGCATCATCTCTCCTTTCCTTGATAAGTATTTCTTTTGAGAGCGTATGGGCTTGACACTGTGACTAGAAATTATTCCTTCCATTTCTCTTCCTCTGTCTTCCACAAAATGACCAGCTCACACATTTAAGAGACAAAGACAGCAACATTTTATGAATTGACAGCTATGACAGTAAAGTAAACTGATGTCAAATGTTACATGAAAATCTCAAAATTTTCCATGCATAATTTAGGTCTCCTGAAACACAAATGTCTGGCAGTTTTTAAACTTGAATACTGGTGCATATATGCAGCTAATTTTTGTATTCTGAACATCTTCAGTGCACCAATAGCAACAGCATCAATATCCTCAATACTGAAGCTATTCAGGGGGTACTTTAATGCGCCTATGCATAATATAGTAAAGTTCACTGAATTTTGATACAGTAAATTTGTTTTTAAGTTAAAAATCAGAGATGTGATTACAGCTTTCTCAAATTTGTTTGCTGTCTCAGTGTAAGAGTTTTTTTGTTATTGTCTGGAATTTTCACAGGCATTTTACAGTGCTTGGACATGAATCAAAGGAATACTGAGGATCCTAACAGTGCATTCAAGTCAACTCTTATTTAGGAGCCTAAACAGCAGTCAGACATCTTAAGGCTTCACTGGATCTGTTTGATGCCTCTCCTTGGATATCAATGGCTGTCTACTGTTTATTCTCATTTAAGAATTCCAGACCTGTTTAGGTAAAAAAGAAGGTTGGATTTTGTGATCATGAATCTAACAATGTCACAGTATCAATTAGTTGCATTAGCTCAGTTTTGTGTCATTTCCTCAATCTGGCCAAGGACTTGCTCTAGCCTCTCATCCTGGAGAGGCACGTCCATCATTTTTTGCCTGAGAGAGAAATGCTAGCATATTTATTACAGGGGGCCTTCTCAGGAAGCTGATCCGTAATTGAGATTTAACTATGAAGGCTGAAACAAGGTTTTAAAATGCTTCTTAAAAGTATTCTCATTACTTTATTCTACCAAGTTAACATATAGATCTGTAAGTCAGATCAGTTGACAGACAAATGCCATCCTTCAGAAACAAAAAGGTTTAGGAAGGGATTTGAACCTGAAAACTCAAACTAAGGTCTAATCCTCCTGCCATGATCTATATAAATGATTGGAAGTTGTAATACAAAATCCTTCCTATATTGTGCTGATATCAGGTACAATGTATTTGCAAGCTGTGTTGCAAATAGTGCCTGCCTGCCAATTGTAATGACAGACAGTATAATAGACTTTCACATTCTGCTTGTTCTGTATGGGTGCATGTATTCAATATATCTGATTTTCTAAACTAGAAGAGAATCAATGGCTGAATTTTTTTATTTTAAAAAGAATTTATTATATTTTGACCAGTTTGCTTACCAAATAGGTTGATATTAATACAAGACATCCCCAGAATGACAACACAGTTAAAAAAAACTCAGCTTCAGTTTCATCCAAGTTACATTTTCAATATACTGCATTGCAATATTTGAAACCTTGTTCATAATGTCAGTCTTGTGAACTTTGACAAAATTATGTATGTCTGAAGTTTTGCAAGTGAAACCTAATCAGTTATCTCAGCATTTGTCAAAGAAGCTACTGTAACAAAGCATACTAAGGATGATTTTTTGACCCACTAAGATCTGTTCAGTCTTTGAAATGCTTGGATGTAAACTGAAACATAGTAATAATAATAACCTTACTACATAGTATTTTGCATTATTGTAGAGCACTTTGTAAATCTCAAAATTTCTGACAAGGAAAACTAGTACTTTTCTTCACATTGTGCCAATGAGGGAAACCAATGCGGAAAGGAATTGAGAAATCTATTTATGGCCAGGGGCAGCAGCAGCAATAGGGGCCAACCTGCTGGGAGAAAGTTCAGTAGCTTGTTGGTTAGTCCTTACCTGCTCCGAGTGGCATGAAGAGCACTGCTGACCTAGCATTGGGCTGCTGGAGGTTTCCTTATGACTGTAACTAGATCACGGAAGTTTTTGTACATTTTATTCACCCATTCTCGCAATACACACTTTTGTCATACTGCTATTTTTGCTATTTCCTGGCAAATGTTTTGTTCAGGCCCCATTCATTTGAACACATGCAGCATCATATAATATTCTCTCCTTTACTTCTAAATAGCTTTCTTTCCTATGGGATTGTTGTAGTAAAAGCAATTTCAGTGAAATTCCTTCAACTCTATGGGAAATTCCTTTCCCTTATTTAATCTGGATTTAGCAGGTGTACTGGGTTTGGCTGGGATGGAATTAATTTTCTCACCACACCCACAGTACCAAGCTGTGTTAAGATATACCTTCATCCAATACCTTCATTTTTCTTTCTTTTCCTCCAGGAAATGTCTGGGTTGAAAATGCATATTGCAGTTTTGCAAGGGTGTGATCTCTGATTGCTGATGTTCCTTGTGCATAGGCTGGTCCGGTAGTCCACGATGTGGTAACCTGATCTACACGTACACAGTACTGCTTTCACAGTGCTGCGAAAACACAGCTGATATCAGCCATAATAACCACATCTTTGCATTCAGAAAGTGCTTCTCCAGCACGCACAGACATTTGTTGATGTTGCTAATCTCCATACCTAAGTCGGAAAGGATGAGTGTTAGACCAGAAGCTTCACTAAAAGAGAAAAAAAATCTCCCACCAGAATATGGTACTTACCAAAAAAGAGACGTAAGCTTAATTCTATAGTATTCCTTTCCTTTCAGTATAAATAGATTTTGCTGATACAGGGACTGTCCCAGCTAATAAAAATAATTGGAGGATATTGATTTGAACTTACATGTCCTGGGGCTTACCAGTAAATGTTCATCTTTAAAGTACAATGGACATTTATGGACCATTTTGATAAAATTTGTCTATATCTAGTGTAGACATCAGAAAGAATCTGATAGCATTTTGATGTGAACTGGTAGTGTTTTGTATTTGCATTGCTGGATGTACATTCACAGAAATCTGGGGGAACTGGAATTGGAAGAGAATTCACAGAACTTAATAATAAATACAGTTTTAGTTGTTGGGTATGGTTTTCAAATCAATATATGAATGTTTGAACTTGCCTCCTCTTGGTGCTGCATGAAGCATTCAAAGAGAGATGGCCGTTGAAAGTGGTTATCTCATGGATTCTACCTTCTTGTTCTGCTTCCTGGCCTATTATGGTTCAAACACAAGAAACTTCCTTTGTATTGAGAGGAAAGTACCATCTGCCACTGCTTTTCAGTTTACTTCCTTTCAAGCTGTTTGTTTTGTTGTTGTGTTGAAGAGGGTAGGGTGATGGAAGCAGAGAATGGAAGAGGAATTAATCCAACAGACCAAGAGAAATATTCCCTCCTATGAACACTAAGGGAGTTAGAAGTGCCTGATTATATGACTCCCAGAAGGAAAGGCTTGACTTTATGAACATCCAGGTAAAATACTTGTGTATCAGAAAAGCTGCTGTGAAGCTATTACATTAATAGGTGTCAGAATGCCATCTCTTACATCTCAGTTCTTAGGAGAAGTCTTTCTGGTATTTTGTGTTTGCCTGTCATGGCAGTACTTTGTTTCCTTTTCCACTTTAAACAGCATTTTTTATTTTGCTGATGGCTGCTTTTTAGCCACTTAATCTTTTTATTAGCACCAGGAGACAATTTCTCTGGCACATACTGTAGCATTCATTAGGAACACTTGACTCCCAGACGTAGCTGAGTACTGTAAGACATGGACTGCCTGTAAGCTGCTTCTTTCTGAGTGCTGCCCGGGTGATAGAAGATAGTAAACCTTTAAGTTTCTTTCTTGGAGTTGACACTGAGAGCACTCTGGCAAAACGATTAGCCTTTGAGGTGATCATTGCTATGCATTGCACACCAACAGGGTCAGTCCGATTTTACTCTACTGTTAAATTTCAAAAACTTGATAACATTAGAGGTCCCAGACTACACAAAGAACATTGGCTTAGCTCATTCTCTATGTTAATTCTAACAACAAAGGGAATCTGTGATTTGTACAAATGCATAACTAGTATAATAAAAATCTGACCTTTCCCTAAATTCTTCTGCATAAACACTTAGAATTTCCTCTGAAGAGCAAATTATCCAGTTGTTACTGTTATTAAGGATATGTCCACAATTACATTTTACGTATAATTTCTCTTTTAAAAGACTAATTTGGTTACACCACTGTAAGCCAATTGGTTAGAGTTTATAGTAATTTTATTTGAAGCAAAGAATAAAAAAACCCCAAAGAAACCACATGGAGTTCCTTTTATTGAGATATGAAGCTATAATATACAGTAACTAGCCAAAGCTGCCAGTTAATGTAATGGCCATCATTCATTTTGAAGCAATTATTTTATTCATTTCCTATTATATCTGGAGGGAGCATTTTTAAGGAATATGTCCAGCTTTTTTTTTTGGTGGACCAACAGAGTCAAGATGAAGGGAGGACAAAATAGTTTTGCCTTAAGCTAGTGTTTTATATCAGACGTTTGACCAAACAGAACATTTCATTTGGGCAGGAGGCATCTCTGAGACATCTTTCACTTGCATGATATTTCTCCTGGTTTAAAATTCTTGTCTCGTCTTGGGATGCTGGGGCTGTAGCTCAGGGCCCACAGTTGTTACAATAGCTACTAAGACTTATCATCGTTAACAAGACATTCAAGATGAAGCAAAGAAAACCTAATATGGTTATCTGAAATCAGAGACATTACAGATTTCTTTATATTTAACTCTTTCTTTACATCTTATTAAACTTTTTGTGAGTGAATTTAGTATTTACTAACAAGGCTTAGCTAGTATCAGTGGAGATAGGGGGCTCATTTATCCATAGTGTAGATACATTCCTGTTATCAGTGTACTGCTATCTGGAGCTAACAAAGTTGGTGAAGGGTCTAGAGCACAAGTCTCTTGGGGAGGGACTGAGGGAATTATTAGTTATTTAGCCCGGAGGAAAGGAGGCTTAGGGGCGGCCTTATCACTTTTTACAACTACCTGAAGGAAGGTTGTATTGGGGTGGGGGTCAGTCACTTCTCCAAGTAACAAGTGATAGTACAAAAGGAAATGGCGTCAAGTTGTGCCATGGGAAGGTTTAGGCTGACTGTTAGGAAAGATTTCTTCACCAGTAGGGTGTCAAGCATTGGAACAGGCTGCCCAGGGTAGTGGTTGAGTCACCGTCCCTGGAGGTATTGAAAAGACATGTAGATGTGGCGCTTAGGGACATGGTTTTATGGGAACTTGACAGTGTTGGGTTAATGCTTGGACTTGATGATCTTAAAGGTCTTTTCCAGCCTGAATGATTCTATGATTCTTTGAAAAAACTCAAATACTCTTCAGAAAAAGAAGACTGTGACTCAATATCACTGCTCTCTCCTGAAGAAGCTAATGTCATCGATTATGAGCATTATTTATTTGTCATTTGCCATGACTTTGAGGAAGAAGCTGCACATCAACACAATTTGACTCTAATTACTCCAAACAGCCCACAACTGCGTCCCGACCAAAATCTGATATGGAAGAATAGTTTAGCTAATATTGCAGTGCACATGACTAACCTAAACAGCTCTTAACTCCCACTAGTTGAATGAATAAAAATCAAACCCCTTTTTCTGGGCATTAAAATACAAGTTTCCACCCTAGCTTTCAAGACTGAGTTATATTAAGCTGTGGGTTGACATTTTAGTTAGGTCTGGAATTCTTTAGCAAACCAGTTAATTCTTTTATTTTGAGCAGTTTAAGAAGGACACCAAGAGTGAAGGGGAAGTTCTAGGACTCTTACCTAATACTGCCTTTCTAGAGAGCCCCAACTGAGTAACTTAGGTTTATATCAACATGTACTGTAATAATACTAAATGTCTGTTCCCAAATTTTAAGTTACTCGTGAAGCCATAAAAAATTGTATTTCTGGAAAAGTATCATCCTGTAGAAATGTTAACCAAAGCCCCTCAAATTCATAGACAAGTAGGTACATATTAACTGAGAGAAAACCTTACAATGCTGTGGACTAGCTGTTCTCTAGTTCAGAACAGCTCTAAATGACCTCCTGTAAAGCCATTATTTTATGTTAATAAATTACCAGAAGGACCATTTAACAGTAATTTATTAAATTGAGATTAAATAAAGGATGAACTTAACTTACCATTATGAATTAAACCAGAGCTCAAGGCCGTAGAGTCTTGACAAACAGGAGAAAGGATGATGGATGTAGGCAGATAGAATCTATTTTAAAATGGCTGTTTCTCTGGGTGTAAGTTGTGAGCAGTTTTCTTCCTGAGGAGATTTTAAGAGAGCAGAATGATTTTTTTTCTGGAGTACAATTTTCTTACTTCGGTAGTTGAAATACTGCCTACCATATTTGTAAATTGATTGCACAGTAACAAAGAGCTTGAAAGAATCAAAACCCAAGAAGTTTGTTTTAATGCCTTCTGTTATTTGTTGTATTCTGGTGAGCCAAAAGAGGATATATTGATCAGGACAGAAGAAGAATACATAGTGTAATAGGTTCAAGGAAAACCACAAGTGTGTTGCACAGCAAAAATCTTCTTTTCTATGCACATAAATGTGACAATTTCAAAGTCATGCACTACTAATTAGAGAGAATCAGGGTTGCAAGTGCCTTCTGAAGAGGAGCCAACAACCAGAGTGCAGTGAAAACAATTTTTGGCATGTGATGAGCCTAAGTTGCATCAAGTTTTTACGAGGGATTTCCTTTTCATTTAGTAGTTGAGTTATGCAAAAATTAGTTATTAGTTATGCAATAATCTGCAGAGGATTTGGACAAAATAAGAGCAGTACTGCAGTCATTTGACTCACAACTAGCAAAAGCGTCATGTCTCAGAAACCCCACTGAAAGGCAAGACCCACAAAATCTCTGTAGCAAGGGTCTCATTAGGGGACTAGAAATGGGCAGTAGGTTATTCTTGTAGATATGTATGTCCTTACATAACTCACAAGTTTGTTCTGTGTGTTAGTGACTAAATTTTTATCCCTGGGCTGACTGCCTTGTTAGTAAGGGCTAGAAATGCTGCTCAAATTTATTCACTCTGCTGGTTTTGGTAGGTTTTAGAACTCAGTTCTTTGTGGTAATTAGTCTTCATGTAGTTCTTTCATCAACTCCCCTCTTTAACAAGTAAATATAATAGATTTCTCAATATGGCTGATATATATGTCTCATCAATATATGGCCCTTCCTCCATGCAGAAAAAATTCAACACACTTTATCTTACTCCTGCTTTCATTTCAATAGTCTTTGACATAGTGAATCCTTAACAAGTTTCAATAGGTTATGACAAGTGGTTAATTTAATTTTCTGAGCAGTCAAAAGTGGAATGGTGGAGAAAGCAGCTATAGCAACCATTACCCAAAAAATTGGCATTGAAGATGGCACTGGCACAGGTTCTTGAAGTGAATACGTTTAGTAGCACTGTTTAGCTAGTCTGTACAAATGAAGTAGGATTATTGGCTATCACACTAGTCAATTTGTCTTACTGGCACTGTTTATTGTTCTCATGTTGTTGTTTTGGGGGTTTTTTTGGTTTTTTTTGTTTGTTTTTTGTTTTGTTTTTTTTTTAATGATTAGATTGCAAGCCCTATAGAACATAGACTACCTTCTTATTCATAAATCATTTGATGGGTAGCTAGATGTTATACTGATAGTAATAATCTCAATAACACCATAATTTTTAGCAATGATCGGTCAATGTTTGGCAAAGAAAAAAATTATATTTAGCTTTGGGCTTTTTATGGCTAGAGTAGCTGAGCAAATATGTTTGATAGCACTAGTATCTGTGTGGACCTTGGCTGGCAATTTTAGTCTGTAGATTTTAAAGTGCCTTATGAATGCTTATACCACCGATTTGCAATTAAGGACATTGAAATTCAAAGAGGCTAAAATGAAAAGTCATTCAGCAGGTCAGAGCTAGGGTGAGGAAAAGGTCCCCCAGTGTCTCGACTGTGAGATCTCTTGCCCCATCTTCTACATCTTGCTGTAATTACATGGAACCTAGCAGGTGCCTCATTATTGTAATTTTCTAGCGAACTCTGCAGGGCAAGTTATATTTGTGATCTAGGAATGGGAAACTTGTTCATTTTGTTTCTTTAACTACTTCTGTTCTTAACAAGAATTCAGCACAAATCTGGAAGAGTTTCAGCTTAATGGATAAACTCACATGGCAGATAAGGTTCAGATTAGCAAGATACTCCATGATATGCCTTAATGTTCAACTCCATAAATCTTTACCTTTTTTGCTGATGTGAAATCTAATGCCATAAAAACTTCACATAAGTGAACTGAAACTACGGAATATTGCCTATGTCATGTCATTGACGAATACATTCACTTATCTCAAAGTATTATGTTCATGCTCCACCCATCCTAATGTGTGACACTAACAGAACTGGGTTCAGAGTTTTGCAAAGAAATGAGGTTTGTAGAGAAGTGCAGACACTAGTTAGTTTCCCAGTCAACTTTACAATATCACAAAAGAGAGTATTACCATCAGCGGTACTAGGAAGCCTCAACCATTCTTGATTGCCTATTTAGCAAAGGCAAAATATGGCTTGTTCTATACTTCATGGTTAAAACAACATTGTGGTGGATTGGACCCAGTCAGCAACTCTGCGCTCACCCAGCTGGTCACTTACTCTCCCCACCCCAGCAGGACAGGAGACAATAAGTAAAGCAAAGGCAAGAAAACTCATGGGTTGAGATAAAGAGAGTTAAGCAAAGCAAAATAAGGAATTTACTCGCTACCTCCCATCAGCAGGCAGATATTTAACCATTTCCTAGAAAGCAGGACCTTATCACACAAAACAGTTACTTAAAACCAAAAATACCACTTATATCCCCCCTCCTTTCCCCTGAACTTTTATTGCTGAGCATGGCATTGTATGGTCTGAATTATCCCTTTGGTCAATTCAGGTCAGCTGTCCTGGTTGTGTCTCCTCCCAACTTCTTGCCCACCCTCAGCCTACTCACTGGGTGCAGAGTGCGAAATGGAGAAAGCCTTGGCAAGCAAGGCTTTAGCTTTGCAAAAGCCAAAAGACTGGTGTGTTTTACTCACAGATCCAAAACCCAGCACCATGTGGGCTGCTCTGAAGAAAATTAACTCCGTACCAGACAGACACTTTAAAATAACATCTACATCGCAGTATAAGCGCCTTAAAATAACATCTCTTTTTGAGGGCACTAAAGTGGCAAAAGAATGTCTTTCTTTCAAATTAAAAGGTAGATTTATAGAATAGTTTTCTAGTCTCTTTTTTAATAAATATTGCTGTTGCAGATGTGCTTTATGCATATATTAAGCAAAATCATATCATACTGTGTTTTTTATGGAAAATAAAATTGGAAATCCATTTCTTAAATATGTTTCCATATTTCTGGAATATGATGCATGCTTTTGACTCTTAGGGGTAGTTTACTAAAGAGTGATATATTTCATGTTAGCTTTGATTTTTGCTTCAGGCTCTACAAACTGTGCTGAAGGAGTCCATTGCAGTGATTTGAAAAAAAAATTAAAGGATTATGTCTTGTAACTAATGTAGATACTAGATCAAAGTTTGAAATGTAAATTATACCTTATCAGATGCACATTTAAGTGTCAGACAAGTGTTTGCTCATTTGCGTAGACCTTTATTATCTCTTCATGAGCATTTTCTCATCCACCATTTTCCCTGAGGAGATACTGGAAATATTGATTCCTAGTACCTGACTGTGCAAGTTTGGAAGCTCTTACTCAAATCCTGCTGAGGTCTCTGGTTGTTGGTATGTTGGCAAGATCATTATAGAACCATGACACACAGTTTGGCCCAGTTTGAAGTCCACATGAGGGTAAAAAATTGAGTGAACCTGAAACCTGACTGGCCATTTTGCTTTAGAAGAGATAGCACACTTGGATCAGATGTGAAGTGGATCTGTACTGGTGGAATAACTTTGCATTGCTTCCACTTGAACTATTCCTAGCTGGTGCGCATGTAGACAACTCAAGGCTTCTTGTGCTGTCATTTCTTCACTCATCATGAGCACCACACTGGTAATAAAAGTTTAAGTAAACAACGAGGGGGAAAAAGCAAAACCTTATTGAACTGATTTTATTTCAGTGAGCTGCAGAGCATATTAAATTTCTTAGATGCATGAAAATATTAGGATCTTTATTGCTCAATTAAATTATGCTTTTTGCATGCTAGCTGTCCTTTAAAAAAAAACAATACCAAAAGGCTAAAAGCACAAGACAGAAAATAGGCTCAAAATATACAAAATTTGCAAGAGACATTTACATGATAAAATGTGCTTAACACTGGAGTAAATAAACACAACCAATTTGTTTGTGGAAGTAGAGAGATTAAAAGCATTAAGCAAGCCTCTCACCTGGAAGTTAATATCTGTTCCTGGAAACAATACTAAAAGATGCCTGCATCAGCATTTCAAGCATTTTAAAACCTTCAATATTTATACTGATTTAAGGAAAAACCTGTTTACTATTGGCACTTCTTTTATTATCCTACTACCTACTCCTCCCACACCCTGTGTTGTAAGCTGAAGTGATTAGTTCTCAAAGGAGGGGTGGATTTAATTGCCTCCAGTGTCTTTTTAGCTTTCATTGTCTTCTCAATTACCTTCCTTTTCTTTCCAAATATTCATTGATACTGTTCACTGCTAACAGATGACTAGTAAAACTCTTCAGAACTAATTGATAAAATGGTGTTTGCAATAGCAAATAGAAAACAACAACAGCTATTAGTTACCTCACATTGGCTAGTCCGCAGTATTCTCACTAATACAAAAAACAGTTCAATAATTCTCTAGGCTTTAATGTTTAGAAAAGATTTTCAAGTTTTAACAAGTACAGATAGTACAGTTTGGGGTCTGGGTTTTTTTTAGTAAGCATTTGTCATTTGGTGCTCTGCCTCTATACTGCATGCCTCATGAGATTTTATGCTATGCTCTGTGGTCTGTCTGCCAAAAGTCAGTATAATCCTGACTCTTGGGTGCTAAATTAACAATTCTTTTTCTTTTCTTTTTAGTGGGGGGGAACACACACAAATCTATTTTCAAAATACTCTTAGACAGTAGGGAAAAACATCAACAAGTGCTGTGCTTTTCAGATGATGCGTCTAAGCAGGCTGCCTCAAGCATATTTAAATTCACTCACTGGCTTTAGAAACACAGCAAGTTCCTTCAAGGCATAGAAAGAGAGTGCAATAGAGTTTCTCTGAATGTTTATCTATGTGCATATTGACACTGCAGAGTGTGCATATGCAAGCACTGTTAGCCAGTGTTACTAGGGTCATGCTCTTATAAACTCTGCCTCTGCAGGTTCTTCTGTAAAAGGAGTGAGGCATACTGTTTCCACTCTCTTTGTTCCAGTGTTCTGCTGACTGGAAATAATCCTTCTGTGCCTGCCTAAAGCAGAGTACTCTCAAGTTTTCATTGTTGTTGAAACCCTTTTCCAGTTTCCTTGAGGACCTATCTGTATTCCTCATAGACCTGCACAACCATTAAAGCAGCCCGTTTTTGACAGTACTACAGACAAAGTTCTAAATATGCCTTTTAACCATGTACTGTGACCCCATTTTATTCAGATTGTCCTGTGAGTTTTTATTCTGACAAAAAGCCCTTTTCTGTCACACTATGGCTCCCACGGTCCTTTACACCTCCTCTCAGTGTAGCAATACTAAAAAGGAGGTTCTTGACTGTATTTTCAGTAGCCTCAAAGACCTGAGATCCTTTTTTTTCTGGGAAAGCCTACTTTAATTACGTGTAGGAACTGCAGTACTTCATATAGTGGCATATAATAGCTATTAGTTATTCCTGGAGTTTTAAATAAGTTAGTTTCCTCTTTGACTATTCCCCTTGAATAAGCTTCTGGGTAACACATGGTCTTGAACCTCCACCTTTATCCAGCTTCTAAATTTTCTTGGCTGTTAGTGCAGGGCTTTTAGATCCAGCATGTTTCATTCGACACAGTGCGGTTTTTGGAGGACAAGATGAGCAGGGTGTAGTGGGTCTGGCTGAGCTGGTTTTCCACAGAGCAGCAGTGTTTTTGTGCTGGGAGCTAGAAGGGTGCTGATAACATACCTGTGTTGTGACTACTGCTGAGCAGTGCTTGCACAGCACCAAGGCTCTTCCCAACATTCACCCCCGCCGTGGGACAGGGTGGGCAAGATCTTGGGAGGGGACACAACCAGGACAGCTGACCCAAACTGACCAAAGGGATATTCCATACCATATGACGTCAGCTCAGCTATAAAGCTAGGG
>VZZY01021821.1:9866-42553 GCA_013400335.1 Eurystomus gularis | reverse complement strand
AGTCTAGGCGAGAGGGAAGAAGGTCCTACATTCCAGGATAATATATTAAACTTCTTGTAGCTCTTCCTTTCTGTAATCTGCTGAGAAGAACAAGAAAACTAGGACTTTACATATTTGTTTCATGGGAGGGGGGGAAGGAAGTTTTCTGCAACAGTGCTGCAATTTTGAGCTGCACATTATGAAGTGCTCTTGGGCTGTTATTCCAGTAAGTCCTTGCTCACTTCCTGTCTTTTGAGGGATTTCTGCTGAACAAATTTAGGAAGAGACTCTGGTATTCTTTTTACAGTTGCAATTGCAGCTCCTTTCCAAGATCCCTAAATATTTGTGACTGGTCATCACAGCTGTGGTTCTTAGAAGACATTCCTTATAAATCTCAGGGATTCCCAAAGGTATCATTTTTTATTCCATATTTTCAGTTGGAGAGCAAAGACATTCATTGCTTGCATGTTGAGGCACTCCATTCAAATTGAGATTTTTGAGCACTCTAGGAACTGTTAGCTATTTAAAACTGGCTAAAAAGAGGAGATTTAACTATCAATATTCCATTTGCTTCATATTCCAATAGTCTGCTGTAGTGTTTTTCTTTCAATTGAGACACCAAGAGTCTGCAAAACTCAAAAACTGTTTTAACTGCTGCTGCTCACTAGGAATGGATGCAGCAGTAATGCAGCTCTTAGTGAGAGACACATCTTTAACGTGCTGATTCAGCCATCATCATTTATGCTGCCATCAGTTGCCTGATCACACAGGCCAATGATGAACTCAGCAACATCCCCTCAGAAGTCTTCTTTCAAACAGTCCTGCCATAAATTCACGTAGACCCAGCTCCTCCACTGCCCACTGTGCTGCCAGCATTGCCTGCTGAACACAATGGACAGAGAGTATTCCTTTAGGTTTTTTCATGGCAGTCAGTGTCTTCACAAAGTCTTTAGCTCTAATTCTTCATAGAGGCTATGATTATCCTTTATGCTTGACTTATAAAGGATAGCTCTTTTCAGCAACTGATGAACTCTGTTAACCTCCTTCTAAATGTCTTAGATTTGCTGAGTTTATGTGTGAAATACCAGTTGGTTACTGTCAGTGCTTGGCATTTACAATAGCAGAACTGGACTTGATATCAGCCTATCTTTACTAGCTCGAACATCTTTAGTAGAAAGAACTTTGTTCCTGTTTTCAATCTCTGTTGAATTTTTTAATGCTAACTAGCATTAAAGTCCTGCCTTACTTGGATGAGTCATATGATTGTACAAGTGTAACTACATGTACCAGACTTGGAATATGATGCATGTAAGCATCATACCTTCTCATCAGGCATCCCTTAATGAAAAGGCAGCATCAGTCAGACCACTACTTGCTTGATAGAAACCACAGTAATTAATATGCATAGTTCTCAAACTGAATCTACTCTAAGGCTACTCTCTTTTTGCTTCTAGAATCATTAAGACACTGAAATTCTGTTCCAGAACCAAACTGCCTCTTGGGTGTCCAGGATGCATTCTTGATTTTGCTGTTGGGAGAGAAGATGTACATTTTTCCTTCAGTTCCCTTCCTTCCTGAATTGGTGTGCTAGAAATATGCATGCTATAGATGACCCCAACTACAAGCCTAGGAAGTTATATTTTCAAGACAATATGTAGCCCTTGTTCCATTGACACAAAAACTCTAGAAATTATTTTCTAAGAATTCTTGGAGGAGATAATCTTTGTCATTATTTTTCTCAAAATCACATGCCTCCACTGCTAAGACACAATTGTTTACTGTGGTTATTGGACATGTCTTATGTTTTTATATCTGGTAGATGCTTCTTCATCTTCCATGTAAGCTTTTTTGATAAAGTTATCTGCAGTCAAATGCTATCAACTGTGAGTTGTCTATCTTTTCATGTCAGTTGGCTTACCTATTGTGTTACAGAGACTTGCAGATATGATTGTCTAAAGATCTAACACAAAATGCAACTTTAATTCTGACAAAATTACCTATGGAAATTGATGTTCGTTTTTCATATCTTTCTCTTCAGTTACTGGGTTGATAAAGTGCATGTTTCCATGATCCTTCTCCTTGCATCTGTACCCTAGAGAGTACTAACAAGGGGCATTGTCAGGAGAATCCATTAAATGCGTTGGGTGAGCAGTGAGATCTTTTGCAAACATATGGCTTGGCTAATCATAGTAGCTATTCAGCATACAGGCTTTTCCCTCAAGTCCCATAACTGTGTTTATATTCATAGGTTGTCCATAGCTCCTTTTTCTTTGCTGCTGGACTGAATCTTGTCATTGCCTTCTTTCAGTTAGTACAAAAACACTGGTAAGTTTGAGTTTTGCCACACAGTTAGAAAGCTTTTACAGCAGCAATGATGTAAGTGCAACATTACAATGAACATTGAATATGGTTTTGTCATCTGGAGCTGCATCCTAAATGGGTTGAATTTTCATGTCCTGCATGAGAACATAACACTTTACCTTTTGGCAACAGACTGTTTCCAGAGAGAATGTTGTTGTCCTCCTATGTGCTTATGCAGGAAATTGCCTCAGACACAGATAATAGCTCTTGTGCATCTTACTTTGCTCTACAACCCAAAATCATATTCCAACAGGAAGGCTTTACTAAAATATGGATTATTAATCAAAAAGTACAGTTGTCAATACTGAACACTTGGCTCATTCTTTTGAACTCAGGGATGAGAAATCTGGATAATTGTGACAGTTTATCACAAGGATGCTGCTGTATTGCTAAAAAATCAGGGTTCTTTATAAGATTTAAAAGGAAGACCCTTGCAAGTGCTGGAGCACATTCAGTCCTAATTCATGTAGATTAAAATCTGTGTGTTCTATTCAACAACTGAAAAAGTGATATCATTAGTTACTTGCTTTTTCATTTCAAGCTGACAATCTAATTGGCACTAGTAAAATCACGTCTGTTTTTTCAGCATGGCAGAGTATAAAATGACTTCTGCATCATCTGCATATGTCTCCATGGGCATTCCACTATACTCCTTCAAAATCATATACAATTAGAATGACCCATAAAGTTCTTCAGACTTTTATTTCAAATTTTGTGAGGGTTTTTTTTCTTGAATGTTTTTGAGAAGCAGAAACAGGGCTAAAGCTGTTAAAGTTGTTAAGTTGTTCAAAGTACAATGATTTCTCTTATTTTCTTCATTAATTTTACATTGCCAAAAACTTAAAAAGTTTAATTAGTAGTATACTGGTTTTGTAAGCAGAAGGCTTGGCTGGAAGAACTATCCTTGAGTAATATTTTTTGGTTTTCTTTTTTTTTTTTAATCAATCTTTTCAGAAACATTATTGTTTGTAATCAGTTGGGGTTTTTTAACCTACTTTCATTTCTTCCCTAGTTCTCTGATGTATAGCTTACGCAGATATCTATGGCATTATGAAATTAGCTTTCAGAAGCTAAATAAGTTGCACAATTTTCGCTGTATTAGCAACCTTCCATGTTAGTTTCTTGACAATAACAAAAAAGTGATGCAGTCTGATGTATGCACATCTATTCTTGCTGCTTAGTTTTTACTTGTCATAAATTCCACCTATAGGGAATATGTAATAACTTGCCCTGAGGATATTTAAACTAATTTTCATGAGACAAAGCACTTAAAACAAATCACAAAGTTCTCAGCACTTATTAGTGGCATATAAAGTCATTCCAGTCCTTGGAGTTAGCACATATTTGCACTATATTTTTTTTTGTCTTAAAAATTGCAACTCAGTTTTCTAATCCACTAAGTTTTAACCACTGATACTGTTCATTTTTTTGCTAGGATTACATTGGGTTTTGTCTTGATGGAAATTTTTTAGCAAAACAGAGAATTAGCAATGGTCTGTGTTGATAACAGTGACTGGAATATTAGTTGATTAGTTAAGGGAAAGGATGATTGACTTTGTTATTGCTCTGATCAGGATCAGTGTCCCAAAATGTTGGATATATGGCAAGATAAGCTATAGACTGCAGCAGAGATATCTGTATTCCTCTTCACAGTCAATAAATATCCAGTAGTACTTATGAGTTCAGATCTGATACCACACTTGACCAGGCTATTAACTGTTGTGATGGGTTAGCTTTGACAGACAGCCAAATTCTCACCCAGCTGCTCACATCTGTCGAACAGGAGGAGAAAATAGGATGAGAAGCCTCATGGGTCAAGATAGAGAGATTGCCCACCAGTTAAGATTGTGGGCAAAACAGACTAAAATTTGGGAAAAATAATTTAATTTATTGCCAGTTAAAATAGATTAGTGTAGTGAAAAGCAAAGACAAACATTAAAATACCTTTTTTCCCCACTTTCTCATGCTTAACTTCCCTCCTTCACTTTTGACTCCTCTACCCACTCCCCATGTCCCCAGGCCACAGTATGGAGTATGGGGGTGGTGGTTACAGTTACAGGGATAATCACAACGATTGTTCAGGACTGAGTGAGATCAGCCAAGAGGTGCTGAGCAAATGCCCAGGCTGTGGTTTTCTCTGAATAGAAAGAGAAGAAGCTTTTTTTCCTTTTCTCTTATTTTGCATATTTTCCTGTTGATATATACTCCTTTTCAAATGCCTCTATCAATTCAAAGATAGCTTTAACTTTTTTTTCTGTTTTGTTGTTATTGTTTTGTTTGTTTGTTTAACTGTGGTACCTGTGCTATATTGACACTGATTTTAGGCACTGCAGCAACCTGAAGTAGAGATTGAAGCTTTCTTTCGTCTTTCCTGTCCGGTGTTATGGGACAGGCCTAAAAGAGAGGATTTTGTTTTGTTTTTCACCATTGTTTGCTGTGTTGTCTGTGGAGCGCTGCTGGAGGCAGGTAGTGGACTGGCTAGGTGATTCATCAGCTACCATGGGGCCTGTTTTTTATGCTGCAGTTAGAAACTTATTTCATCGTATATTGTACACAGTTGTTAACAGAGATACAAGTGAACAGCAGGGACCAGCCACAAGATGAGTAATAAAACAGGAAGCAAAATAAAGATTGCAAACCCAAACTGGGAAATGACCAAGAAGACACATCTGTAAAATCAATACAGCCATGTCACATGTTACTTAACTCAAAAGTAATTCAATGTCTACATTAGTCTAATAACTAAACCAAATCCACCTTCTGTTATGTTGAACATGCTTCAAACTCAACCCAAAGCAAAGTTTATGCAAGAATGGTGCACAGCTAGCTCAGCTCAAAGTTAGACAAAGCCACTTTGCTCACCAACTAGAGACAATTCAAGTTTGTTGCAATCAGGTAGCTGGTAGAGGAAAGGTGCCTGATCACAGGCAACACAACTCAAAACAGCCATTAGGAGGCTTTATTCTCTGATCATTTCCTCACTGTTTTCAGTGGGCTGCCCTGGAGCCAAGATCATAAGTGAGAGCTACCACTCCTGTCATTCAGAAACCACATCTTTTGCCCTAGTGTGGCATTATACCATTCTGTGCTGCCTCTACTGAGAACTGCTTTCTGGTTCTCTCCTTGTTGATAGAGTGTAATTCAAATGGGAGGTACTCAAAGTCTGGCCACTGGTCTTCCAAATCTGCACTTTTTGAGCCTTTTCCCAATTTTAACTCCATAACATACAGGGTTGAGTTGGTTCCAAGAGGTTTTGTGGTTTGTTTTTTTAAAAAACAATCTTATTTATGATTTAGCTCAAATATAGTAGTATGGAAATAACCCTAATTAACTGTATTTGTTGGCTTAATGTAACTGTATTTGCCTCAGGCAATTTTGATTAAGAGAACATATAAATTAGTGATACTTCCAGTCTGAAGGGCTGTATCTCCTTTAGGTAACCCTAAACTGTTATTTTCAATTCATTTACTTCTGACATACTGTCAGTCCACTCTTTCTTATACATACTGCATGAGAAGAATATTTAAAGTACAACTGTGTTTTGACACTAATGAACAGTACTCACAATGCTTGTATTTTCTAGGAGCTAAACCCACAGGTATGAATAATTTTTGGGAAGATACACATGTACAGTATAAAAATGTCTAAGTCACAAGTGCTATATTGCTACTAGAATTCATGACTCTAAATGTCTGTAGCAGATTTCAAAATGAACATTACTTGTTAATCACATTCATCTACAGTTTTTTATTCAGTTAATATATGCAAAGCTTAGTACCTTGAAAGTGACTGTACTGAAATCCAAGTTTTTTAAAAGGTGCTGTTTGTTACTAAACCTGGGGATCTGAACATCTGTTTCCAAAGGAAGGATTGGTTGTCTTTTGGTTGAGACCTCAGCCAAGAAAAGCAGGCATTGACAACTGAGGCTATCACTTCAAACTCCCTTAGTCTCAAAAGTGAAAGCCAGATGTTTCTAGAGGACTTCCAGGTACTTAAGCAGTAGGAATAATTTATGAACTCATTTCTCAGAAATACTTGATCCACTTCTAGAGAGTTAATTCTCTGAGCAAGCATGGAATCAAGATGTTGGAGTTCTCTGTATTTTATTTGAGATAGCTAGGAAAATGGAAACGTTTTTTTCATTAGCTGAGGGCAGAAAAACTTAAAGACAAAGGCTTGAAGATAGGACACCGGTACGATTCAAGTTATGACTGCGCAGTATACTGCATGTTAGATGTTTTTCCACAAACAGAATTATTTAGTTTACTAATGATGTGGACTACTAGGTAATTTTTTTGACTTTGGGTAGTATTGCCTCACTTGTTTTTATTAGGTAAAGATCATTCATAAGATACTCATTTTTCCCTTCACACTTTTTTTCTGTAAGAGGAATAAAACAAAGACACGCTCTTTCTGCGTGTTCTCACCCTTGACAGTTTAATCAGAGAAAATGTATTTCAGCCATTTGACATTTATTTATGGTAATGAAATTGATTCAGATTATGTAACCTCGCAAAGCTCTTAGAGGTAATGTGCTTTCGGCTTTTATATGTAGTAAATTTAAGTGGACAACTGGGGGTAGTAATATCAGCAAGATAAAAAGAATGTCATGGATCTAGCTTGCAGAAGTGTAACTACAAAATAGAAATTATCAACCAGCAGAACATGCCACAAAGTTGCAAGTTTTTAAAACTCATTCTTACTTTTATTCAAAAAGTCCCATTTATTCTGGAATCCTATTTCAAATCCTGTTCTTGGTCATGCTCTATAACTCCTATGAGAGGCCTCATACTCCGCCAGTTGCTGTTTATTTCAGATAAGATGCTTTTGTGAGATGACATGGCATATTCAGTAGAGTCTGTTAATTCTGTGTGCAATCTAATCTAAGATCACAGAGAGAGATGGCAAATAAACATTCATATTTAAAGAGTTCCGTGCATTCGTTACGTATCCTGATGCTTTGCAATTTTTTCTCTCTGTTGAATTTTATGTGTCTATGTTGAATGTTACCGGAACTTTTTTGATACAAATCAGTGCAGCTAAAAATAGTGAAGTGCATTTTGGATTTTCAGAATCTGCAGTAGCTGTCAGGTACCACTGTGGATTGTTACATTACTAATAACAGCCTGACAGGCCCTCATTAGGGTTGAGATCTGCAATTCAAAGGCATAATACTTGATGCAGTATTACGTAGTTCTGCTCTGTTTTGAACTTTGTCCTCCTGACCTGATACCTTCAGCTCTTCTTCTTTATATTGTTTCTTGCTAGATACCAGGGGACTCTTTGGACAAAACTCTGTTTGTGAAACACCTGCCAAGAGAGCAGCAGTACCTGTAACTTTTAAGGAATTATTTCAGCAGCCTTCAGCATACTATTCTCTTTTCTTTTTCAACTTTTTATCTGGGCTGCTCATACAACACTTATTCATGACTGTCCAGCACACTCAGTGAGGGGATTCACACTCAGTTGTGTGGTGCAGTGTAGTCTCTAATGTTTTTTAATCAAAATGGATCCAATATTGTCATTAGCCATATTTATTGCAGTACTGTGCAATAGCCAGTGAAAAGTGGAACCTGCCATGCTAGCCCCTGCACAGCAGAGTAGCAAACAGATCCTCCGCATTCTGACCAAAACACACCCAAATTGAGGGAGGAAAGGAGATGGAAGAGTACATAAGCAGACCAAACAGTGGATGGAAGAAAATAGCATATCTGTTCTAGCATTTTAGAACTGGTTTTGAATGCAGATCTTTTAAAAAGGGCAAGAAACAGCTAAATGAGACATCTGAAAGGAAAGGGGGTGATGAGAAAAGAAGACTCGAAGATTGTATGACCAGCAGTTTACAATAACATTCAAGGGGGCAGAGAGTATAGCAGCATCTAACTGCTTGACCTGGTTGATCACTGGAACGGGTTGCCCAGAGAGGTCGGGGAGGCCCCATCCCTGGAGACATTCAAGGTCAGGCTTGATGGGGCTCTGAGCAACCTGACCTAGTTGGAGATGTCCCTGCTTATTGTAGGGGGCTTGGACTAGATGGCCTTTAGAGGTTCCGTCCAACCCAATACATTCTATGATTCTATGATTCTGTGATATACCTGCCAGTACATGGGAAATAATGCGTACCTTAGTATTATAGATGAATAGAATTTAAGACCAGAAATATACCATCATAAGTATCTGACCTCCTTCCTAACACAAGCCATATGGAATCTCCTTCAGTAATGTCATCCTCGAAAGAGAAATAGCAATGCAAATAGAAATAAAATAAAAACCAGACAGGAGAGCAGTGAATACATAAACTTGAATTTTCATTCAGTTTAATTTTTTTCTGTTATTTGTACATTTTTCTTTATTCACATCAAAGTCATTTTTAAAATAAATTAATTAACTCTGCACCCTCTAGCTTTTATCTTTATTTGCCTTTATTTTTTTTCATTATGAGAAAGGCAAAGAATGAAGGAATGAAACGTGAGGTAGAGAGAGCTTTTTCCTCACAGTATTTCTACCTATTATTAACCTGGAAGAACTGGAAGTTTCACAAGAGATTTTGCTTCTGCATTTGACATTTGGCAGATATTTGTAGGCAAACTGAAATTTTGAATGCTGATACATATTCAACCTGATGACATTTTAAAATTTGCCACTGTTTGTCTTATCACTATTATATAACAAATCTGAAGCTTTGTGGTTTGAAAACTTGCATTGCTAAGCAGTCATTGAGTATAACTGTAATATATTTATTTTTATTTTAACTCAAGGATGAATGTGTCAGGTTGATAGTCTCTACAACTGGAATGAACTAACATTGCTCTGCTGTTTTGTTCCCCTGACTGAATCATATAGCAGCACGTCACAGTATTATATGATCAGTACAGCACTGAGTGTCTGGGAACAGTATGTCTCAGTCATTTATCATTATGCAATTATTCAACTTCCTCATTGACAGAGGAGGGTGCAGGAACGGAGGGAATGCTTTTATTTTGGCAATTATTTTATTTGAAGCACATCTCAGTTGATGGACTAGGACCTTCCTTTATCGCTTTCTGAACACACGGCAACTATGAACCCAAATGTGCTTTGCACCATAGCAGCCTATCAGCTGCAAATTCAGTGCCCCAGCGCAGATGTGCTTGTTGCTTTAATGTCTGTTATTCTAATCAGCTCTTTTCAGTCTCTGTTAAAAGTCCATAATGCTAATTTTGATGATTAATTTCAAAAGAGCCCAGCCAGATTATCCCATTAAGTTAATGCTACTGATTTTTAACACATGTTTAAAATAGAAAATGCTGCTAAGGGGAATATTGCAAGAACAGCAATAGTCTTTTAGAAGCTGAATTTTACTTACAATAGTCTAAATGATTTTAAAGCTTTATTCTATAGGTACTCTAGTAAAAGGGCTTTGAGCTGTGGGTTTATCAAAGATGATAATAGTTTGTCTTTAAATAATGTCTAGAGGGTGTCATTTGTTCTGTAATGTGAGCTATTTAAGTCTCTCAGCACCTTGGATGGAAGGTCTAAGGGGCCTAGATCACTTCCTGAAAATGTCACTCTGATAGTGGCTGAGAACCTCTCTTTAAAGAGCTCCATGTGAAAACCTTTTAAGGGCTGCCATGTGGGAAATTGTTGAACCTCCTGGAACAAAATTGTGGGAATGGTAACAGAAGCTGCAGATCAACTGGGGAAATAGCGCCCCAAATACTCCCTAAAAAGAAAAGCATTAAAGCACCTCACATTCAGTAACATCACAATTCTTTCTAATGGCAATGTATGGTAAAGATTACATCAGCCCAGAATATGTCTCTGTACAGGGTTAGAGTACTGTTGTTTAAAAGAGACATGAGAATTTGAGAAGGATTGGAAGATGGTAAAATTAATCAAAGAGAAAGTAATTCACACCATACTAGTTAGGGTGATCAAATACAGCCTGATGAGGATTTAGAGGAATGTGGAAGTGTTGGTTCAAACCACAGTGTTTTGTGTAATAAGGCCAAGGTTGAACAATACACTTTAATACTAAGTGTAGAGGATTTTCAAAGAAAATTTTTCTTGTGCAAGTATCTTATTTTTAAAATATGTATTTTACAGAGCCATCTTTGAGTCAAATGAGTTCTGTAAAGGACAAAGGTGCCATAGTTGCATATCTATGTGGTGGGCTGCACTGTGGTTAGGTCATTTTTCAAAACAGAGAAAAAGAAGACAATCTTGAGATTAAGCCAAATTCCTCAGATAACGTGTTACATCAAGAGAGGGCCAGAAATACAACCTAGCAAACCTGTCCCTTAGGTACATTGTGAACTGTACTCCAAAGAACATGTTAGTAAAATACATGTGCACAAGCCATTTTTCATGAAGAAGAGTGAAAGAAATATTGTCCAAGTCTTTCCTATTTTATTTATTCCTTTTTCCCTTTTCCTTTTGAAATATCAAAATGGTGCAGAGTTTGTAGTTTTCTGTCCCATTAGACTGAAAAGGTACAGTGCAGCGACTGATCAGTGAAGAATGGAGTTCAAATGGAAGGAGCCTTTCTCCCAGTCTCTGTATTCATTTATAACACAGAAAGTCTATTCACTTCTTAATGTATTGGCATTTCGTGAGACACAGAAAAACATTCATTATTATATACTGATGCTTTTGATTGTACAAACACATGCTTTGTGTAGTTTTATTTCTCCTTTTTTAATGATAGGGGTATTTACATGAAAATGTATTTGAATTTTAAGTGTCCATCTGTTTTCACTAAATGCAATTGATATAAATTATTGATTGCTATGGAAATACTTATGATGTCATAAGAAGATTATTGTGATTTCAAGTGTATAATAATAGGCAAGAGGAGATGAGCTCTTTAAAAGAGTATCCTGTTTTCATGTGGCCGCTCTTCACAAAACTATTACAGATAATAAAAGGTGTGTGTATTTTGCATCAAAACAATTGTCTGTAAAAAAAACTTTATTTAAAATGTTTTAATTTTCATGAGTTTAATGAACTGTTAGACCTCACCATGAAGGATGAAAAACTTAGGCCAGTCAACAAATAACATTGCTCATCTGTAGGCTTCTAACTTTAAAAATGTTGTCTTTAGCCTCATGCAAGAGGATTGCCTTAACTCCCTTAAAACAATGATCATAAAATTAGAGAATGGGTTGGGTGGAAGGCACCTTAAAGATTGTCTAGTTCTAATCCCCTTCCATGGAGAGGGACACTTTCCACTAGACCAGGTTGTTCAAAGCCCTATCCAACCTGGTCTTGAACACATCCAGTGCTGTGGCATCTACAGCCTCCTCAGACAACCCGTTCCCATGTCTCACCACCTTCATAGTGAAAAACTTCCTAATTTCTAATCTAAATCTACCCTCTTCCAGTTTGAACCCATTACCCCTCATCCTATCACTAGAAGCCCTTGTAAAAATTCCCTCCTCATCTGTCTTGTAGGTTCTCTTCAGATACTGGAAGGCCACAATGAGGTCTCCCCGGAGCCAACTGTTTGCCAGTTTAAGTTTTAGCACTTGGCTATGGAGGAGATTGAGGCAGAAAATCAGGATATCCTTGGAGAAAACTGTAGAAGACTTTCTGTGTCACATATAATTCTGCCTGCCCCCACTTACTCTTCCAAAAAAAAATGAAGTCCTGTGTAGCTGTGGACTAACCAGCTAACAATTAAGTTTTACTTTTTCCGCATCTTTCATAACCTAAGGACTCACCTATTTTAATGACAAGAAAGTTTACAGATAGAGGAATGTTGTTAAACTGAGTCTGTTGGGTGGTTTCTTTTTTTTTTTTTGATAGTTTCTTCTGACCGTTGGCTTGTAAGTCATGATGTTATAAAGGTGCATATATTGCTATGTATTATTAATAATATTGCATATATTAATAACACAGTAGTTCATTTGCTTCTGTATACTGACATAGTCTGCATTATTTCAACATTTGTCAAATGCTCATGTCAACAGCCTGTTGAGAATATTTGTTGTTTCTAAAGGAAACGATAAAGGTAGTTACCAGATTCACTGTTGCTTACAATTGCCAGAATCTCACCTGGGAGTGGGAGTTCTGGGTATTGCTGAGATAAGCTGTTCAAAGTTGAGGTCACACTGCTACCTTGAATTCTGCGGCAAGTGTGATCTATACTCAGAACTCTGTAAAACAGAAACAAAGATCTTGTAACACACAGAAAAAAAAATAAGAGTTTAATGCTGGAAACTTAAACTTGTAAAGACCAGGAAACACTGTGTATACCTGTGTCACCGTGTTGTCCTAATTCTATCCCTTCTTCTCCATGCTTCTCAGTGATGAGGAAGGAGATTAGCTGGAGCAGAGTGGTAAAGTTACTGTTCTGATATCACAAGCAGTGTGTCTACCTGTTGAAGGACAAAATATATCTAGTTCCAGTGCTAAATTCTAGATAGTGTTTCAGGACTGGTGCACAGATGGGATTTATCAGCAGTGTGATAGCAAACATGACTGTCATTTATGGGCTTTTGTGAGGGGTAAGTGAAGGTTATGGCTCAAAATGATTTCTGAGGGCAAAGGTAAGTCAAGTGATAGCTGTTACAGTGACTTTCTCCTTGTCCCATGTCAGGATATGGATTTTCCTTTCCACTGTACAGGGAAATAAAATGTTGGTCCCATTCATTACACGTTCAAATACTTATGTATTGATAAAAAAATGATAACACTTCCTAGATAATCTTTGCCCTTTGCAACAACCCAAATGCTACTGTAGACCCTAGTAGTTCCCCAGCTATTCTTTTTTTTCCTTAGTATTTAGTATTAGCATCTTCAGCTGGAACTTAGGTGGCTTTTCAATTAAAGTAGGGCAATGTCAGCATGGGATTTTTGTAATTGTTTGTAATTGAAAACTTTTATTCTTGGGACTTTCTCAAACATCTTAGAAACCAGTTCTTGTTTGGCAAAGGAATGGGAAGTTACTACTTTGCTTTCTTGGAGGTGCTCACTGCCTGTGTTTAGTCTAATCACCTGTCTATATTAAATTGCTGCAGCCTCTTTGCTCATCAGTTCCCTTCCCTTTCAAGCAATTCAGGTGCATTAAACAGAGCCCATTTAAGCCACAAAGATCTTGTGATCTCATAAGAAGTTTGCACAGTGGCATAATGATAGATGATGTCATATGCAGTACATAATTGTACAAAAAACATGTTAAGACTTATATATTAAATTTTATTGTGTTAATATGATTAAGAAAAAAATCTAACATATGCAGTCCTAATTATCTATAAATTGATAATCTACATCACATATTAGATTTAAACTATGGCCTTCCCTTAGGCTTTTTGCTGTTTTGTGAATAACTTCTCAGTACCAATATATGAACAAATGAATTTAACAGTCATACTTAAGCTTTTGTGTAACAGCACAACAGTTTTCTTAATATATGAGTAAACAGTGTGATTTCATCAATTTACAATAGCAGAGATATTACACATGTATCTTGAGAAAGCCATAAGATGTTTTTTTTTTTAACCCTGGAATGATAAAAGAGCAAGGCAAACAGAGAAAGAAAACCAGCCTTTCTGCTTTTCTCTCGTCTTCTGGGTTTTGTTGTTTTGGAAAGGCTAGTAATACCAGCCCTTAAAATTTTTTTTTTCTATACCACAGAAATAACATGGGGGTAGGATCCTTTCTCTCTATTCTTTTTCTGACAGTCTGCTGATAGACTGGAATTTGGTTTCTTCTGAATGAATCTTTTCATTTGCCGCTGCTCTGAACAAGTAGATCTGAAAGGATGTGTTGCAGATGTTGGCCTGTGTCTTTAAGTCTTCACATCTGGATTCATAGATGCAGTTGATTTCCTTATAGAAAGCTGGAGATTATACCAGGTGAACTTCTTTCTGATATTGTTGCGAAAACAGGGGGAATAAATCCGGTCTTGTGAGGCTGGCACCAAATATGCAACAGACGCAAATTGGGGAAACAAATAATAACCATTTATTTACAGCAACATTTGCAGGCTCTTTTGGATTGCCGGTGATAAATTAAGAGCTACAGATACACTAAGGTTAACTGATATTATAACAACAACACACTAAAACTGACACACACACACTAACAACAACCACTTGCCTGCTGTAAGCCTGGCCGCCTGGCTGATAGACAAGCCCGCTGAACAGAAATACAGTGCAGCACAAGACAGTACAGTCGCGACGAAAAGATAAAGGGAAAACAAAACAAGAATACACTCAGGGAAGCACAGAAATGCACCTGAGGAGAAATGTGAAATACACCCAGGGAGGAAAAGTATATCACTCAGCGTGAGCTGAGGTAACCAATCTTACCACAAGGCGTCCGGAGTGGGGGGAATGGAGAGAGCAAATTCGTCGATCCATCCAGTCATTGGTATGGTTCCAAGTCCTGTCCCAATTTTTGGGCCGCGATTGCAGTGATATTTATACTCAAATTTCCACATTGCATCACGTGTGGGTGGGGATGACTATAGACAATCTTATTGCTTATATTAACGTCACAAAGTCCATTAATTCACACCTGCATGGGTGGAGGTAATGGCTCCTTTGTTTTAGGGTGGAAAAATGGGGGACTGGGACCACGGGGCCTCCACCTCATTTCACACTTCTCCAGGCATCCAGATAACACCAGATATCGATCTAGTGATGGTTGCCACCTTGCCCAGTGCTGAGTTTCATGCTTCCAGGCAGGCAGCTACATGGTGTATGTGACTTGGACTTTTGTGATTAACTTAGCTCTCTCTACAGATATCCACATTCTTATTTCAAATTGCCTGGCAATTTCAATTTCAAATTTCAAATCCCCACCCACACGTGATGCAATGTGGAAATTTGAGTATAAATATCACCGCAATCGCGGCCCAAAAATGTAAACATTTACTACAGCCCGGCTTTCCCCCATTCCCTCCCTGGTGTCTTTGGAATTGAACAATGAAGGAGTTGTGCAGGTCAATTCTTTCTTACCTGCAAGGTCTTTCCCTTTTCTTGCTAAAGGGTCAATTATTAGTCAAAGCTCCACTGTCTTGAGTATCTGGAAATAGAATACAGCAATAAGGAAAGGTTGTAATGGAGTAAAGGGAAACAAATTATGGTTGTCCCTGTAGGCTGGTTGGAACTCAGAGAAGGACCCCACTCCACACCTCTTCTATGGTTTCAAGCTGTTCTAAGACAGAAAAATGTCCACCCAGTTTATTGCTATGCCATGCCTCTAGTAAGTTAGCAAAGACATGCAGAACTGTGGTAAGTGCGTATATCAGCTGGGAACAAGGAGTGGGAGATTAGGTATCTAGTGTTTTGCCTCAAAACTGGACCTGATGTCTGTAGTATAGAAAGTGTCAGAAGGCATGAAGTGGCCTCTTAATCGTACTTCAATGTTCCTAGCTGAAAACACCTAGTGGAGATAAATAAGGTTTAAAACTACTCCAGCACCTGTGAATTGCTCCATTCATTTCAGTGTTCTCCTTCTTTGTTTGAGTTCTTCTAAGTGCACAATATTGCCAAGTGTGTCTATTATTTAGTGTGAAATCTTTCACCTTACCTCTATTTATTTAATGCTAACATCCTCATTAGTACCAAAGCAAATTTTGTCTCAGGCTGAGTTGAAGAGCTTATTTACTCAAATGAGCCACATCTCAAACTATCTTGACCCTTTACACCCTGAGAGGCAGAAAATTTATTGGTATGAGGTCAGAATTTTCAGAATAATATGAACTTGAAGAGCATCTTTTATACAACTAGCAATTTCCATTAACCACAGCAGAGTCACTAATTCTTTGTAGTTCTTTTGAGATTCACTCCTACCTACTCTTGTGGCTTCTAGGCTCACTTACTGTACCTCCTTTTCTAGTGACAGAAAGCACAAGGGAAAGATTTCTGTGTTCTCCCAACCTGTACAATAGAAACTATCCAGTTACTGGGGTCTCTGTCTTTTTCCAGGGTCTCTGTCTTTTTCCTTTTTGTTTTTTTTTTTTAACATACTGAGTCAAACCAAATTTCCTTCTGTGATGTTCTGCTATACAAGTGGGCATATTTTTCCCTCAGAGGATAGTAAGAAAAAGAGTGTAACAAAAACATATCAGGTGTAAGAGCAAGCCTATAGCAGCGCTTCCTTCTGTACAGCTTCTCAGCTATGGATGGAAGACAGCTTTCCAGCCATCTGCAGCTTAGGTTACCCAGAATAGGGAACCTACTTTCACTTCACCTTCACCATTGTTATGTCTAGCAAAATGGAATAGAAATGCACTGAATATTGACAGTGGTTTTTTTTGTGGGTTGTTTTGTTGTTGATTTGTTTCGTTGTTTTTTTGTTTTTTTTTTTTACCTTCTGACCTTTTCTAAAGTCAGGTGCTCCAGAGGCATGAACTCATCTAGAAGCTAGTCATTAAAATCTGAGTGTGAGCATAGATATAGGGGTCTTCTTTGAGGGTTAGGTCTGTTAACCAAAAATGTGGTATCATCATGTAGTAATAGATTAAAATTGTGGACTGTTCAATACTTATACTGTCAGGTTTTTTTCTGTGACAACTACTTTCATCATAAAACTGTGGGCTTTTTTATTTTAGTGTCAAATGTGTTATTGTAAAAGTTAGTGATTTCCCCCTTGCTCTTTGCCTGCGTCTTGCTATGGTCGTGTAAAGGGCAAATATCTCTCTATAAAGGGCAGAGTTGTAAATGATGAGGTAGCGTCTGAAGCTGACAGCCTTCACTCATTGTAATATGTGCAAAGGAATACTGTTATTGTCTTAAGTGGGGCTGTCATGTTAAGCTCCTGCTCTTTCTATTCCTTTCAGAGCAACAGACTGACTCAAAGGATCAGTTTTGCACCATGAAAATAATGGAAAAGATAGGTATCAACTGTGACATATTGTGTTGCTCTTCATTTTCTTCTTGGGTCATTAAAAGTTGAATGGCTCATTATTTGAGTCCTACTCAGGTGTGCTTTCAGTATCCCACTCTCTATGTAGATGAAGGGCTGCCAATGTCCTGAACCCTGCTGGAGAGCAGAAAATCTGCTTTTTTAAGTCTATGGCATGGAGAACACTCTGGGCTTATAATGATAAATTGTTAAGAATATTCACGAAAATATGGTTAAGCTACCTTTACTCTAAGCTAAGAGCAGACAGAATGGGCAATAACCTGCCTAACAGCTATGAGTTTGTATGTTCCCTGTCAATTTTTCCTCTGGAAACTTGTTGCCCTATACCCTAAAACTACGTTTGCATCAGGCTCATTACTGCAGTTTTCAAATGGAGTAAGCCACTTGGTGGCCAGAACAGACTAAGCCTGTTTACAGATCTGCTGCAGCTTCGTGCTGCAGCTTCATGCTGTGGCTTACTGTGCCTTATCCTCTTTGTGTAGACAAGCTCACACAACCATTTTTAACTTTCTGAAAATTAGGAGGAAAGAACTGGATTTTTCTGTTGGTAATGGAGATTAATACCTGTGCTAGAGCCCACTTCTAGTTATAACCAGTTTTGATTTTTATACTGCAGGCTCCAGTTCCCTAGAGCAATAAAATGTTACTGTTTGTTTCCCTTAGGAGAACAAATCCTTCACTGTACCCGACCTACAGCCAAGAAACAGTAGCATAAATGGCACATAAATTTGTGTGGTGTCTGGTTTTGCTAATGGGCTTGGTTCCAATGGCTACACACATCATGTCATTACAGTGTTTTCTGTAACCCATAGTGTCTTGAATCAATTCCAGAAAACGTGTGGAATGCAAAGCCGTATGTCTTATCAGTAGTGATATGTACCCAATGTCCTTGAGTCCACTTCCCCGTCACCTGTCGTGCTATTTTTGCATGAGATCAAGTGAAAGCAGTATAGTATTTTGCTTCTCTGATTCAAGAAAAAATTTGGTTTGTAAGATGCTTTTAGGAATGAGATTTCCTCATTCTGCTTTAAACTGCCATAACTATTGATCCATGGGTAGTCTTCCTCACCCCTTCTTGAGTCTTTTTCTCCAGAAAGATTTGCAGACTCTCTCACTTTTCACACTGGTGTCCTGAACATTTTTCCTTGAGAAAAGTAGCTGTGTCATTCAAAGTATGTAATTTCAGAAAAATTTAAAGATGTTATTGAGGTCAGATTTATGATGTATCAAGGTATAGCTCTGTCTAAAGAGGATTGAGAGAGAAAAAGAAAATGGTACTGAAAATCATGCATATCAGCAACATGGAATTGCTTTTTTAGAATAATCAGTGGCTATTCCACCAATGAAAGGAAAAGAGAACCTAGAGCCAGATACAGACTTGGAACTATAGGAGGTCTTATTTGAATGTTTCTGAACTGGTTTATTTGTCATGTTTGATGCCTATTTTATTAATAAATAAAAGTCTTTTAAATGTCTTAAGTTAATTAATGTATGGAACCGAGGAAAACAAATGGAATTTGTATATTACCTTAATTGTATATATTGCTAAATGCTTTAAACAGAAAAACATTAGCTAAAGTATTAGAAAAACAATATTAAACAATAAGTTACTCTCAAAGTCACTTTATATTTTCTTTCTTTGTAGATATTTTAAGACTCCTTTGTATAAATTGCCTTTAGCCCTTTTTATTAGCTTTGGTTGTAGCTATTGGCTCTGTTAATGGATTTTATTTGTTTCTGCTTGTGTCCCAAAACCAAATTACTGTAACTAATGTACCACTGTAACTTTTCATAACTGTCTGCTGCTGAAAGCAAAAAGCAAATTCATCAGGTCAAAATATTAACACTTTTATGTCCTATTAAATATCAAGTCAAAGGAAATTGTGCTAGTGTCTACAGGACTCAGCATTAAACCTACCAAGTTTAATGTACTGTAGCAGATTGAGATTTGACACAATTTCCCTCTGTGGAAATTGTCCTCGCTATTACAATACCCATACTAAGCAGCAGAACTGGGATAAAGCACAACAGAAATGAGGCCCATTAGGAACATATGTTATTCTTCCAGCAGGTTGAGAACTGTAGTAACCAGTGTTTAAAATAGTCTGAGCTGTGCCTAGAAAACTTGAGGGCAGCTGCCTGAGTACAGACATGATGCCGTTTCTTCACGTTTAACAGGCTGTCTTCTGTATTTTTGATTTGTAAAGCTTTTTGGCCTTTCACACAAATAGACTTGCTGAAGTATTAGGGAAATAGGGGATGGATGTACCATTAGTTTTTAGTGTATATGCAGGTGTTACAGTAATTGATGAGGAAAGAAAATGGCTTTCCAGCTCATGCAGCAGTGGAATAATGTGGCATTGTACACAAGAGCATTGTAAGAATTAGAGTAAACACAGCAAATGTCCGATTTAAATTTGTTTTTCTCCAGAAAAATTCAATATGTTCCATGCCTGGTTTGTTTTGTTTTGTTTTATTTTTTTTTTTCCTCAGTGACTGTATTTCTCTGGATCTGATTATGCTGGGCAATAGCACTGTGAATAATTAGCACAAAGCCATCTATGACAAACTAAAAAACTATTTATTGTAGCTTGTTTCCTAAATCACTGAGAGAGGTTATATTGCTATAGACTCTACAGTATAAAACCTTGATTCCCACTAGTTTTCCGTTAGTTTTTAACAAATGTTTTTAGGAATACATTCTTACATATCACTGCAGTACAGACTGCAACACAGAAGAAGCCAGAAGGCTGGCACTTACCATAGCATGCAAACAAGGGAGAAATTGCTGCAGCTTTGAAGTAAACACGGTCCATGAATAACCAAGGATGATATTGTGTATGCATGAAAGCTTCTATGGATACTTCAAGTAAACTTGCTCAGATGCTTTTAAATAGAAACAATTACTTGGCATTTTATCTTTCTTGTGTTTTATCTTTCTTTATCTTTTGTTTTACATGCTGACATTTCAAAGCATGGCAAGTGAGCGTTGAGGCAATGGCTCCTTACGGGGCCCTTTTGCTTTACTGCCAATACATTTTAAAGAAGCAAATCCAAAATTTGACTAAAAACAGGAAAGGGGACATAAAAAGTAGTATAAAGTTGAAATTGAATTTCTTACAAGAGAAAAATAAAGATGAGTGCTTAATAATCTAGACTAAAGTTGGGCCTTTGCTGTATGTTTTTCAGAATATTTTATGTGAATTATTTGCACCATATTTTATAATTTTAACTCTAATTTTGAGCTTATGCATATGTCTTTTATTTTTCAAGTCTTTCTTTTGTTTTCTAGTCTTCACAGATATCTGTGTATAGGCATGCATCTTATTTGTATGTCAGATTTTAGAGATGCTCTATTAGCAGGTGTGACAAAATATCCCCTATAGATTAGTTGGCTGTGCTAGGGCTCAGGAGCATCACTGTCATAAAGCTGATTCTTGTCCAGTTTGGATGTTGGTAGAATAGATTGCGTACCATGAGATTATCCCAAGATTGGTAAAATGTAAATCACACTTACTGCTTTTGTAAGACTCAGCACCTCTTAGGAATGCTAAAATTAATATAGGAAGTCACAAGGGGAAACTTGGGACCTTAGAGTTAATGCTGTCTATTTATAAAGCCTATGAAGCCAGATCTTGCTAGTAATTTGTTATCCTTTTCATACAGTTTTCTTAGTCTGGCAGAACAAGGTGACCAATAGGTGTTAAAAACATAATTTTGTTAAGAGCTCCAGAGGGCTATGTTTTTAAACATGCCCTTTCACAAACAGAGCTGTCTAAATGAGAGATGCATTTTGGGTACTTTAGTTCATTGATTAAAGAGCAACATATTTACATTTTCATCCCTCTGTATCTGTAACATCATTTAGTTCACAGTGACCTATTTAATTCAATATTTTACTGAAATCCTCTGTGGTTACACTGACTGTCCTTATATCTTATCAAAATCTTTGTGTAAGAACAGCCTTGCCTCCAAGTACCTTGTTAAATTATCTTCACTACAATTTCATAGCATTTTAAATACTTTTCAGTACAAGAGATTAGCACATAATAACTCAGTGTGTTTTATCACCTTTTAGCCAATTAAAAATGCTTTCTATTGTTTGAAGCGCAAACCATTCCTATTTCTGTCACACTAGCCAACAAGATTTCCAGTCAGCAAGGTATGTCAAGTCATATTTTTCTCCTTATACTACTGTAGTACAAAACCCCTTTATATAATCAATTTTATCAATGCTTATCAGAGCATTGTGTAGAAGGGGTTTGGTTTTTTTTTCCCTTCAATTAGGTGGTTAAAGTATTGACAATGAGAAGGATGAGTAATTGCTCTACTTTATTCCTCAGTGTCACGAAAAATGAAAATTACTTCATTGCACCAATAGGTTCAAATACCCCAATTTTCAGCCTGGAGAGTGTCTTCCATTCTGAGGCTGTTTGTCCTGAGTGAACCTTGTCAGTGGTTCCAGGCAAGGAGTGACCCAGCTGGACAGTGGTCCTCATGTGGTCCATAGAACCATGTTACCCACTTTGAGTTGACACAGTAATGTTACAGTTTCAAAGTAAAAGAATCCTGATAGTCAAAAAGAAAGTTAGAAGATAGATTAGTCTATGATCTGGGAAGTTTGGGATGGACTGATTTTTAAATCTTTAAAATATAGATAGTGGAGATTGAACACTTAGGTTCCACTTGATATATGTATAGCAGTATATTCTTCTATGTGATGAAGTGTGTTTTCAGATCGAAGAATAAATTCAGACCATCAGGTTTATCCTGATAAATTTCTTTGTCTAGTTAGTTATTTAAGGTATGCTTTTCAGCAAATGGTTTTATATTTTGTTTGCTTTTGGTTTTCATTTCTAAAGTCCAGCAGATCATAAACAAGCTTTTCATTTAGGTTCCCTGGCTGCTTCCCTGGTCTGTTCAATATCAGCTGTTTAAAATACGAATATCCAAGTAGATTTTCGGAACAGAAGATGGGTAAAGGAGGAAAATGTTCACTGTTGACTTGGCAACTTTTAGTCTGTCCTAAGGATTAATGGGGCCTTTAAGCAATTAGTATCATGCTTGTCTTCCTGAAGTTTGTCATGATGCCTCATGCATTACTTTTAGAAATGACAGTTGAATGTTTCCTTTGCTCCTCAGAGCCATCTTTCATGTACTTCTGGTAGCTTTTTGCCCTTTTACGTAGCTGAGTCACAGAAGTTTCACTGCCAGGGAGTCGTCTGTCCCCATCAGCTTCTGAATCAAAATGTTATTTGAACTGTAGCCACAAAGATCAGTATTCTGATCTCATAGATTTGTAGAGTCTAAGTGCATAATTAAATAATTTAGTCTGGTATCTTCTACATCGCAGAACATCATATTTTGTACATTTGCAGGTATATTGCTTCCAAAACCCCATATTCTGACAAAGCATAGCTATTGGGCAAAAGCACACTTTTCAAAAAGACAGTGGATTTGTATTGGAGAGTCACAAAGGAACTGCCGGTTTTCTTGCTAGTTAGTTCCAAGAGGTTAATCAGCCACCATCTTAGAAAAGCAATTATGCTTCATTGCTTCATCCTCTTTTGGATTTGCCTGGCCTCAGCTTTCACCAATAGTTCTAACTATTTCTCCACTAGATTATAGTATCACTTACTATCCAGGGTTGTTTTTTGGTTTGGTTTTTTTTTTTTCTGAAGATACTTATCCTTTGTAATCAAGCCAGATCTCAATCTTCTTTTTCCATAAGGGTAACAGATTAAGCTTTTCAATCCATCCCTGTCAGACGTTTTCTTCAGACCTCAGTCATTCTCGTGGATCTTTTCTCCACCCTCTCCAGCTTCTCAACATGCCTTTAAGACTAGGGACACTACATAGATATGGATTTTCACTGTTACTTTTGTAGCTGCTGTATACCAAGCTGAAATCACTGCTGTTTCCAGGATCACTATCCTTATCCCTATGAATTTAAATACCCATAAAAATGTATTTTACTGCAGCTCAGAGCTCATGTTCACATGCTGTACCATACTATATGGCTGTGGGCCCAGATGCCCATTTATTGCTGGAAAAGAGAAAGAACACTTTTCTGAGATACTTGTTATTAGATGACCCACAGAATTTATTATGATTCACTGAAGAGCCTCACTGAAAAATACAGCTCACAGAAGACCCATACAGCTATAGTTTTAGTACAGCCTGGTTTTTTTCACCCTTATTCAAAACTACAACGTAACAATAATAATCAAAACTCTTGCACAGAAAATAAAGGATCTTTAGGATTGTAATGGTAGTGCCAAGAGAATGTCAGGCAGGATCTGACATAATTTTTATATTAGACAAGAAGAGATGCTCACAGTTCTAGATCCAAACCAGATATCAAGCTCTTATTTGTATTAACTTGTAAAACCACCAGAATTAGGTAGCTATTAATATTCGGTAACAACTGAGACCATCTTCTCAAAATCTAATTATTTTCTGTTAAACTGGCAGTACAAACTTATTTTCACCTTTTATTACTCTAATTGCTCTACTGTTACATACTTCAGCAAGCATGCTGCCTCTAATGCTCCAAGGTGCCCCTAAAACTCCTAAAAAGTCCTTGTTTCTTCCACTTCATGCTATCTTTTCCTGTCTAAAGATACATCAAAGATGCATTTCCATAAAACCTCTCACAGAAGCATCTTTTATTCACCAAAATTTCATAGTTAAGCCACTGGCATGATGTGTCTAGAGTTGACATGATTAAATGTTTATAGGATTAGGCCAGAGAGTAGATATGCCATGACACAGCACATGGTAAATTTACATTGTCTTCATTTTATAATTATATATAGCACTGTATGAGTTTTACAGTTACCCTATTCCATCCCTGAGCAAAGATAATAACTAAAAATGATAAAATAATAAACATGATATAAAATAACATCAAACAAGGATGGGGAAGTTGAGAAGTACAGCAGTCATTGCACTTGGGAAGATTTTCAAAACCAAGTGAAGAGGAAAGGAGCGAGTTGGCTACAGAAGTAGCTGATAGGATAAAAAATCCTAGTTCAAATGAATTTCATATCTCTGTGAGGGTGTTGGGAAATACTCTTTCCTATGTGAGACTGTATGTTGCGAAGAGAAGAAATAAGGAACATATCTACATAAAGTATACTATGGGAATGGCAACCCAGATTTCATTTGCTAACTCTTCCATGTCAGGGATGAAGAACTATATGTTACACAGGATATATTAGAAAATGGTTTTGTGCCTTTCTGTTTGTCAGTATAGTTTGATTAGTTCAAGGGGCGATGGATGCAAGCTAGAGCACAGGAAGTTCCACCTCAGCATGAGGAGGAAGTTCTTTACTGTGAGGGTTACAGAGCACTGGAATGGGCTCCCCAGGGAGGTTGTGGAGTCTCCTTCTCCGGAGACTTTCAAGACCTGGCTGGATGTGTTCCTGTGTAACCTGCCCTAGATTCTATAGTCCTGCTCTGGCAGGGGGGTTGGACTTGATGATCTCCAGAGGTCCCTTCCAACCCCTAACATTCTATGATTCTATGATTTTAATACTTTTTCTGTCAAGTAATGTAGAAAGACATAAGCCTAAAGAAGTATATTTCTTTTTTAACTTGATGGAAACAAAAAAGATTCCATTATAAAATAAGATTATAGGCCAGAAAACGTACTAAAATTTTATTAATTTTCAGGGACAACTACAGGAAAATTATGAAGTTAAAAAATTCAGTGTAATTTTTTTTCACAATCATACAAGAAAAATAATCACAAAATATATAGATATATTGTCCATCTATGTATCAAACTCCTTTATCATTTGGTTTTGGGTTTTGTTTGGTTTTTTTAAGAAGCATTTAATCTGAAATATGTCCACTTTTGAACAAATATATGACAGTCTATTATGTGCAAGTATTCAAGTTTAGGTTTTTAAACTTTAAACTCTCTTTTACATGTACTGAGATTTGAGAAGGGTCTTGTTTATTTGCATCAAGTTATCATTTGGTAGATTAACAAGGTGAGACTTTGAGACATTATAATTAGTTTAAAAAACAAGGTTGGAGAATAAAGATGATAGGGAGAAGACATTTTAAATCTACCATCCTAATCCAGACAAAAACTAGCTATGTCAATAGCATTTCAAGATCACTTTAAATAAAATACATAACTAAATGCTTTTGCTAGTTCTTATGTGTGTTTCTGTCCTTGTGATCCCTTTGGCTTCAGAAGGATTTGGACACCTCTTTAAAATTCAGAAAATATTCAATACAAGTGCTTTGTAGAAAAAAAGAAGGTGATTTCTTGGGTGAGGGCCACAACAGTTTGTATGTTGGCATTCTTCTTGGAATTATCACAGCCTTTCCTGAAGATTATTTTGATTTCTTTTTGCACTATGTATTATTGAGAAATGTATTCCTTAGTATTTCAGCTCAAACACAAGTAGAATGAAATTTCCAACCTTTCATTTTTCTGTGTTCCTGAGACTTGTATCATACCAGTTATTTCCTTGCACATATACAACAGTTCCTCACAAGAGAACTCAAAATAACAGCCACTAAATCAGAGTGCATTTTGCATGGCTTCATTAAAAACTGTTAACAGGGATTATCAGGACAGCAGTTCCTATCTGGGATGTGCCTTTTCACTAGTCAAAAGGACTGGCTTGAAGGAGCAAGTCCATTCATTCAGCACTGCAATAAATCCTCTCCCCAGGCAGGTCATAAGAAATCATGGGATCCTACAAAGGGGTGCAAGATCGAAGCAGTAGTCTCTTCCGTTCTGCATCCCACTTGATTGTGAGTGGCACTTTCCCTTTTGTCCTTTTATCCTAGCACTTTTCTGCACAGGCTTTTACTCTGCTCTCATTTCTTGCTGACACAGCCAGTCTGGCTCACTCATTGTTTCAGCACTTTCCATCGTCAGTCACAGTTGTGTAGAGTGAGTATAAATGCCACCTAATCAGAATGCAACTACCACAGTCATCAAAATGATTACACAGGTTGCAGGGCAATGAATATTCAGCACTTCTCCCTCCCTTATTGAAACAAGGACTTCTCCTAGTCCATAGTCCCATTTCCACATTACCTTCATCTGAACAATAAGCACCCCTTGCTCCAGGAGGAAAGGGGGAGAAAAAGAGAGAGAGCAAGTGAGCATATTGAATCAAACCATTTTTTTTTGTTCCTCTAATATCTGAATTTTATAATTTAGATTGAGGGCAATATTGAGCTCTTTCTTGCATTAGAATAATTCCGTGAAGACTAAATTTTTAAATAGCTTTAATTACACTTAGAGAAGGTAAGACATGAGTACTGGTTTAATCTTCTAGATGGTCTTGCGGATTAAAATTAGATTTATGCATTTGCATAATAAAAGTAATGTTGTGAAAGAAAGCAGTTTGAGTATGTGAGAGATAATTGCGTTTGTATGACTTGCCTTGGGGCAACCCTTATTGGATTGAGCTCAGCACCAGCCATTATAGCACTGGAGCATTTTGCATTTTTATGTAGCAGAGCAATAGAATTTAAATTTTATGCACAATTAGTCTTGTATTGATGTATCGTTTGTAGGCAGGCTTAAGCTATAAAACTAAGCCTAAGTCTCTAATGCAGCTTTTTGTTTGGTGGAAGGGAAGAGAGCAGGAAAAAAAAAAAAAAATCAAGTTTGTGAAGACAGTGAAATTTCTAGCAGTCCAGAAACATTAATACAGTTCTACTGGTTTCCATCCAGTAGCCTGAATTACCAAACGTCTACAGTGCCTCCTCTGGTACAGTATTTAATACACAAGAAGTTCAACATGAGCATTGACAAATCCTGTGACAGCTTTGATGACATCTCTTAAATTTGAATTTCTCCCCTACCGTTTGCCTTTACACACTACAGTATTTGAGAAAAGAGCCGATTGAGGTATTTATGAGTTGAGTGTATAAAATAGAACGCTATCACCACACACTGCATTCTAATAGGCAAACAGTATTTAGTAATTTTCTCAAATATGGACAGCAATATTAGCAGTATTAATTTAGGAAATGGTTATCAGCAGTTTTCCACTCAACAAAGCAGAACACACAAACACAGCAGCAGAAATGGAAGGCTTTCTTCACAGCACTGACATTTCGGAGTATTTTGCAATATTCCTTCACAGCTGGCATGACAATAGAATGACCTGATTAAGTGTAACAATCTTTTACACGGCATTCAGATTTAAAGGCAAATAGTCTGTTTCTTTGTTTGTTCTGATGGGCTTTAAGTAAACTGAATACCAGCTAAGAAGGCAGATATCCTCACAGCAGCACAAGAACTTATAACACACTTAGCCTCTCAAATACATCTTTCATTCTGTGCAGGAGCCGGGCAGAGTTAGAATGCTAATGTACCTCTTCAGTCTTATGGTTTGTTCTTCTAAATTTATCCTTGTGACTCCACAAGCCTTGTCTTTGTCAACTGCCCTCGTGACATAACAGCCACCAAATCACTGGGGATTTCTGATAATGAGTCAAAAAATGACAGGCAGGCAGAAGTTTCCTGCACATGCCTTGTCTCGTGCCTTTTATGCTTTCTAAATAATACTACTGAAAGCAGCGTTGTTATTGTTCTAGACTTACAGTCTCTGTACTGCACACCCCTATCTCTGATACTCTTTATTGTTTTGAGATACTAAGTCTTTTCACTGCTTCTTGATGATCACTTCTTCCCTAAACATTCTTTCATGTTCTTTTTCAAATGCATTGAATCTGGAATGAAGAATACTCTTGTGATTAGATTTTAAATGCATATGAAAATGCCTTTTGAGATGCAGGAGTGCAAAGAACTTTCATGGGGGTAAAAGTTAGGTCCCCTAGCAAGGAAGAGTCATCTTTTCATTCTAAATGTGGTTTATTGCGTTGCCTGAGTTAAACCAGACCGCTGTCACTCTCCTGATGCATTGCTTCATCCATGGTGGTTTTTACAGATGCCCCTCACTTAAGGCATTAACTTTTACCTGTCCTGTGGCCTCCTTACTTTAAGGGTGTAGTTAGATGGAGTGACGTGTTCAGTGGCAAAAATTCACATGCTCCCTTCCCTTCATGTCAGCCCCTTTTAAACCCTGCACCTCTTTTTTTACTACCTCTTCAGCTGTGTTGATAAAATTCTTTCTGTAATTAACCAGTAATCCAAATCACCATTTTAGTTAAAAAGCAAAGCAAGAAATCATGTGTGATCTGGATCTTTCAATAATCAGGTTTACAAGCTTGGATTGACATGGCTGAGAGGGTAATGGACCTGTTCATCTAGCCTTGCTACTGTAGTTTCTTTATGTAGTCAGTCTTTAGAGAAGTCTAGAGCTACAGTATTGTACACATCAATTGTAATTTAGTCATCAAGACCAACTATGTAATTAGCTTGTTTTCTGTGATACATCTGTACAACATGGCGTTTCTACTGACTTTTGTAGCCTGCCTTGCAATTTTACATAATTCTGGATTCTGCTTGGAAATACTTGATAGCCCTTCACTGAAGAGCCAGTTGGAGAGCATTTGTCTTGCCTGCTCCTGTGAGATTTCTAGACAGAAGAATGCTTACAGCTTGAGGTGCTGCCTTGAGAGACCTTGTCAATTTATGAGGAAGGCACTTTTTATTTGGGCACAGGAGAAGATAGTTCTTTTTTTTCACAATGCCTAACACCTTTTGGGGAGCACTCATTCAAAAATATTCCTTTTTAGGCTTTTCTCAAAGCTCTACTTCCTTAGACATGTCTTGCTGACTCTCTCACATCACACTTTCATGTACCAATTTTTTAACAGCAGTGCCAGGTATGCCTAAAGTATGTCCTTCTGGATCGCTGTTCCCAACTCCTTACTATCCCCATAATTGGCCAATGCAGTTTTTGGGGCTGCATTGAGATGTAAAGCTGAGGAATTAGCTGGCTTGACCACAACAGGGCTGTGATGAGAAGTTTACAGTGTCATTTTTAATGTGGACAGTTCCTTTATATCATTCATAATGTAGACTCACAACAATTGTGCTAGCACGGCTTTGGGACAACAAAAGGCTTTAGCCAGATCAGTTCAGTTTTTAACTGATGAAAGATGTTGTGTGGGATGCTTTTTTCACTCTTCCTAGTGAGGAGTGAAAGGTTCTACAGTGTGAAAGGGTACAGAGTGAAGGGTTCTACACCCAGCCCTTCACAGAACAGTAACAAGGAAAACTCTTCCACTGACACATACTGCTGTAGTTGCTTTTGCATTTTGTGTGCTCACCTGTGCTTTTTTTTGGGGGTAAGAGATCAGTACTGGGTCAGTTGCTCTTCCAGGAATGAGCAAATTTTTTCTTGAACATCTTATTTTTTTAAAAAAGCAGACATTTCTACAATCTTTCTCCTTCATTGTGACAATAACATAAAGGGGAGGAAGGGAAGGAAAATGGCTTTCAGGTCTCTTTTAGACCATTATGGATATGATGGAGCCCAATTGTCCTCCAAATTTTGGATGATCTTTAAAAACCTGTCTTTTAGAAAAATGCCCAGAAGGAAGGGAATTTAATTTTATTTTATTGTCTATTTTGACAAGATAATGATGAACTTAATGGCACCGAATCTCAATTAAGTCCTCCAAACCCTAACTGTATTATAAATTCATTATTAATTATTATCTCAATTAAACTGAAATTTTCCAATGGCTAATTTGAGGAATCCACTTTTCAAGTGCTATTAACATTTAAAATGGTAAAAAAAAACACAGAGTATTTGAAATGCGCATTGGAATACTTCATTTCTTGTGTTGGTATCATTGTTGGGAGTGAAAACAATGCAGGTGTGGCATGCTATGCCAAGCAAAATGTCTTCAGCTGTATACAGTATTCCCTTGAATAACAAGTAACTGCTAGGGAATATTAACAAAACTGCTTTAATTTATGGAGTGGGTTACAATATTATCCAGTATTGTACAAAAAGGAAATTTAATGTGAATGGTATCTTGTCTACAGGGTGAAGTAGGGGAAGAGGGAGAGCAACTGCTGGGGAAAGAGGAAACATCTTCAAAGACTAATTTCTGGGTTTTAATCTCATGGGCTAACATATGGGGATTAAAACAGGGAATTACTGTTTTCTTTTGGGTAGCTGAAAGAGAATTCAAGGTCATGATACATGATGAGAACTTTCACTCTAAAAATAGCTGAAAAATGAGTCAAGTACCATTTTGAAATAATTGTCAAAATTGGGGAAATACACTGACATTTGAAACTATTGTGGTAGCATTCCAACATTTGATTAGGGAGCTTTGGAATGACAAATGAATGTTCTATAAAAACATCAACAGAAATATGTGGGTAGTTTTGCTGAAGGGTTTTTTCACATGTGGGCATATTTATTAATAGTTGAAAAAAGTAAGGTAGTGGGGATTTTGAGCTAATCGGTAAACACAGATTTCTCTGTAGGATTCTGAGGATAATATTTCTATTTTGAATATCCTAGGTTTTCAGATTTTAAAAATTTTAGTGTTCCAATAATGGCAATGTATTCTTTTAATGCTAATTACACAGTTACACATCCAATGAAATCTCATAAGTTATCACAACACCATAGCTGTTATTGAGCGAGCTAGGTCTGAATTTATGAAACCTGCTCCTAAGATAGAGCCAGATCTGTTGCTTTTCTGCTGCAGGCTAAGTTAATATTTTGAAATTATATTTATTCTTATTTGATGCTTTTCAGAAGTTTACCCATTCCATGTCTGTGGATTGTCTGAAAACTACTAAGACGCTTTGCTATTTGAAATTTTGGACAACTACTTTAAACAACTTAATTCTTTGTATGGCTTATAAGCAATATCATGGAATCATTTATTACTCCAGGTTTGAAGTGTTTTGATTGCTTTCATGATGCATGTTTTACCCAGTTATATAAGAATAATTTTACAATGGAATTTTGAATGCAATTTGACTTACAATTTCACAATATATTTTTTCACTGTGTATCTAAAATATTTATTTTTAAAGGATTGGGTTTGTAATGTTCTTTACAAGTGAGTGCACTTTCCAAAAGAGTTGTGATATATTTATAGACAATTGTTTACCAAATTTTGTGTTCCAAGAGAGGAACTAAGTTAGAGTTCATAGAGATCATTATCATCATTTCATAGTATACTGAAATATGGAGGTATTATGTTTTCTTCCAAAGTCAAACATTTGAAACTAAAGAAATTTAGTGAAGTTATATTTAAACTAAAGCATGGGAAACATGGCTAAGGCATCTAGAAGTAACCTTTGTGCAGTTACTTAGCATCATAGAGGAGTAGCCATTCCGTTAAAAATTTCCAAATAATCCTTGAAAATGTGCAGCTCTGGCTATGTCTTAATTACTTTACAAGTTGTACCCCACCCCTCAGAAAAAAACCCTAGTAACAAAACCAAAGCAACAGGCTTGAGTAAGAGCGCAGATTTTAATAGTCAGTATTGGTCATGGGAAGATTGTCTCATTGTGAAAGCAAGGATGTTGAACATAAGTAGTTAAAATATAAAGTATCTCTGAGAAGCTGGTTTAAAACATTATTTCAAAATATACATTTTAAACAGGTTCATATGCAGCCCCTTGAACTCTTGCTTTTGAGAAACGCTATATGAGTTCACCTGCTGGGAAAATGCATATTTCTCATATGATATTGCTTGTTCTGTTTGGAAAGTGGCCAGATCTTCTGCTTTGCTTACAACTATATCAGCACAAGCATCCGTATACTTACTTAACATTAAACAGTTCTACAGTACCCTTGAGTCACAGTACCTTGCCGCTTTCCAGTTATTTATGTTGTGCTCATTTCCTTTCCTTTAATTCCTTGTGTTATCACTTATTCTTTGGAGTCTTTTCTTATTTTCTAAGGGAATGAAAGCTGAACCCCTTGAGTGTATCTAACAATGATCTTCCATGCAGTCAAGGGAGAGCTATGGAGCTTTGTGCTGGAGCTTCCACAGCCCTCCATTGCACAAGTACTGGAATACTAGATGAAGTATAGAGACTTACTTTGCTTTTACCCTGATAATTGTGTTTTATACATTTAAACATTCTGGAACAGAAGAGAAAACTCTAAAATAGAAAATAAAAGTTTAACTGTAGGCGATTTTAGGAAATTAGCAGTCATTTAAACTGCTTCTGAAACTTGATACTGCTGTATATTTACTGTCCGGTGGAAATGAAGCCCTTATTAAATCTGAACTTGTAAATTTCCTCTCTATAATAAAAACCTTTCACTATAGACAACTTAATGATAACAATTTGTAAGGGAAGATAATAAGTCCTAACTGAATTTAAGTAATGATTTCCAAAGTAGAGCTATAAATCTACTACAGTTGAAGTTCATAAGGTCTCAAAGGAAAGGGAACTTGCGGCCACTGAAATGAATAATCTGTAAACTGCCGGTAATTCACACTGTTATTAAGACTAGTAATTTCTTTGATAGGAGCCTTTGAGTTAGAATATTAAAACAATTGCGTGATAAGCTAATACAGCAGCTCGTACACATGAAGTTCTATTATATCA
>VZZY01021820.1:0-13438 GCA_013400335.1 Eurystomus gularis | reverse complement strand
TGGGCCAGGTTCTGCCTCTGGAATATGAAGCCAATAAGAAAAACAAAACATTCTTCTAGGTTGTGACTCATTCACAGGTCAACTCCAACTTGGGGCTCATAACTCAGGCCTCAGTACTTCAACACCTTAGTAAACTGTTTTCCCTCGGTGTTCACTGTAGGTTGTTCACCATGTCCAGCAGTTTTCTAAAGAAGCAGTACTGAAGACAGCATTCACAGAAGAGTGTGCTTGTTTCACAGTCACAGACTACAGTGATCATGTACAGATGGAGCTCTCAAGAGCATGCATAAGGTACTGTCACTTATGTGACCACAGAAGAAATACTTTTCTTCAAGACCTCTCTGTCAGTATTAGTTTAAATCCTATGATCATGAGATCTTTCAAAAAGATCCTTCAGTGCACTGCTAGCAGTTCTTTTTGTTGAAAACAAAGTCCGATATTTGGGAGAACCAATAACTTGATGCAGGAGATAATTTATACCCATGCAGAAAAGAAAATAAAGAAGAATTAGAAAATCAGAAGAAACAAGATCTGTGATTCAGCTATTTAGAGACACAAAAATATGCTGAGGAAGGCTAATTTCTGCTTTCACACTCCATGAATAGAAACAGAAAGAGCTGATACAGGAAAAACATTTAAGAGAAATATTATATTAAATGCTTCAGAATGAATGGGGAAAATGTTTGGAGTCACATTTAGCACAACAATATTGTTGCTTGACAATTGTGTGAAACACCATCTCTAACCAAATTCTATTATTTCATTTTAAAACAGACAGTTCTGCTTTTAAAAAACCCACCATTTACAATATTTAGTAGCTACTACAAATTCAAATGTCAGCAAAGATGTATGTTTGTTTTCCCATGCTTCTGCTTTACAATTTTCACTTTTAGTCTGTTTTGACACCATAGTAATAGGTCTCTCTTTAAACCCCATTTCTGGGTTCTACACTGTGACCTTCTTTTCTATTTTAAAGACAACAATATTGGTGCTTTTGATTATCATCTACAATAGTACCATGCACATCTACTACTATACATATAGATACATAGGATTACATACGTTGATATGGACATATTTACTTATACACACTGTATTTTCATTTTACTCTGAAAATATCTCGCCATGAAAGACAGAACATCAAGAAAAACAATCTCCAACAAGTACAAGGTATATTCACCATTATCCAACACTGAAAGTTATTTATCTCATGAATTTGCACAGTTCCTGTTGCATGCTAGCCAAATGATGCGTAACACACCTTCCATTGCTTGCTGAAGTAAATGAATTTTATTTTCAACAGGCAATCCGGTGCTACGGTAGGTCAGCCTTTCCCAACCCTTGAAAAGCCAGGTTTTCCTGAGAAAAATAGGAAGACAGTGCTCCTTGCACAGCCTCAGCAGGTGCAGCACCCCCCAACAGCCCAGCCGGGGTCCCCAGGGCTGTGGACACCCCACTGGACGCCCTCCCCTGGGTAGCCACGGAGGGACCACTCCGGACAAGGCAGGAGGGGCCCTGGGGCCAGGTTCTTCTCCTCTTGCACTGCTCACTGTCTTTTCCCTTGGTATTAGCTGAGAGCGCTGTCCAGGTTTTTTTGCTACAGAGCACTACTTTATCATGCCGCACCTGGAGCCCTTGGAAAACTTGCTGAGCTCAAGCCTGCCAAGAGTAGGGAGCTCAGCGGGGTCTGAACCAGGGTCCTTCAGGGTTACTTGACCTCTGCTGCCATCCTCTGGAGAGAGACAGGATGTAGCTGTAGCGAGGTGACCCTAAATGGGCTTCCTTGGTATGGTTTGTGGTGTTACTGCTAGTAAAAAAGCTTGGCTTTCATTTGGAGGGGGGTGGAACTTTGCTGTGATGGCCTTGATTGTAAAGAGGTAGGCAATGAAGCTGCGACCAGTATGCCCTGAGGAACTATTTGCTGTCATGTGCCACAGCCTTGGCCTTTGGCTCTGGAGCCAGCAGCCTGCCAGTGGCAAGAGGGTTTTAGAGAAAGGGGAAAGACTTAATATAAGAAACTCCTTTTTACTGCTTTCTCATAGTTCTTGTTAGAGACGCTAAAATGTACCAAACATTTCAGGAATATCCTTATTTGCATAGCTGGCATAATTAATCCTTAGATGGGCTTCTAATTGTGGACTACAGTGGTGGTTATCAGATGATTGTGATGACTATAGCCTGAATATCTGCTTCCTAAAAAAAAAAATAATAGCACTCACTACCTCTATGGTTTGGATTTTTTCACTGTGCTCCTGGGCAGCCAAAAAAGCATGGGAAGGAGAGGGGATGGTTGGCTCTTTATCACTATTTTAAATTCATCCATCTCTGCAGTATTTGAAGAAAACTCTGCTATACTTGCTGGAATTTCTGCAGAATGCTCTAGTGCACTATCACTACTATTAACAAGATGACAAGGATTAAGCAAAGACGACATGGTCTGAACTTCAATATACCACTGGATAAAGCTGTCACCTGATGGTGAATGAATATGACAGGAATATAAAGGATTGGTGATGGAAACAGCTCCAATGCTGAAAAGGAAAGCACATTAAAATACCTTTTGTGTGAGAACCTGAACCTGTAAACACAACTAAGAATTCATTTGTTATTTATCAGATGTTCATGGATTTCCATGTCATCAAATCAGTGTAGCATTGTTCAGAAATTCTGCTTCAAGTGGGACTATCTCCAACACCACATCAGGTCACTGTGACTTTATCTTGTCAAGTGTTGTAAATATTAAGTCTACCATCTTGTACCCGGTCCAGTGCTACACCGACTCCTAATGAAAAAGTTTTTCTTAACATCCAGTCCAAACTTCTGTCAGGGCAATTATTACTATGAGTGGATGAAGATAAGGCCTGGATACATTGGGGATGGAGTGTGTGCAGCATCAGCCTGGGATGGTGTCTCCTGTGGAGAACTTCATAAGAGAATGAGCTTTTCTACCATTCCTCCCAGTAGCTGCAGTTGCATCAGATCAAATTAGCAAAACCAAACAATGTCCCCAGATGAAGTGTTTCAGCCACTGCCACCCTAAGGAAGAACTCAGGTGGGAAAATGCCTTATTTACTATTGCACAGGGAACAAATGCAGGCAATAAATACATGATTTTCAGATGTCAACACCAGTGGTTCTCAGCAAGCTCCCAGGGTGCTGTGTTCCAGTCCCAAGAGGGGCTGAACACTGCTGAGCTCCTTCAAGGACCAAGAGATGCAGCTACTCCATTCCTTTCCAGATGAGCCCCTCTGGATGCAGGTTATGAGCTGGCAGTTAAAAAACAAACTTTTAATTAGATCCACAGAGACATCCACAAAGTTGTCCAAATGAATCTGAAACTAACTTCCAATAACATTAAGAGTTGCACTCTCCAGATATCTCCTCTGGTCAGCAGCCCATGTTGAAAAGCTGGGAAAAGCTTTTGGGGTAGAAGTGAAGGGAATTGCAGCCCCCATTAATGTCACCCAGAGTCATGTAGGTTCTCCTTTCACATGTCTGGGGTGGACTTCCTCGCTTCTTGGTCTCACAGTGGTCCAGCTCCACCTTCCTATTCCCCATACCAATATTTCTAAGGTCCTTGTTATTCCACTGGCATTTTTTCACTCATGTATGTTTTTGGTTACCTATATGCAACTATGTCATGCTTCTTCTCTTGTCCTATGGCAATATGAGGCCACTGCATTTTGTGTCATCGAGTCCTACCATTTTAGACTCATGGGATTATCTCACTGAGAACTTGACTGATGTTATAGATAAGGTGGAGTGGTCACAGTGTGAGACCTAATGTGATGGGCTGTGACATAGCGAGAGGACAAGCTGAAAAGGGCAGCTAATGGACACCTCAAGTTTCCCAGAATTAATGAAGTCTGATGTTTGTAAGGGCTTCGAAGGGCTGAGGACATCTGTACTGATTACTTCACAGAAAAAAAAAGAGTTGCCCAGGAAAGCTGAAATCCCAGAATAATCATGAAGTAAGTTCTGTCAGATAAGAAAATGTCTCCAGAATGTCAGCCTTTCTTAGTATTTTCACCTTCTTTCTTGTCTTAACTAAAGGGGTTCAAGTTAATCTGTTCCAGCTTAATTTTCAGTTTGCATGTTTTTTCATTTTCATGTGCTTTTTTCAGTTTAACTCTTTTCATCCCCCCTTTCATGACTTCCCTTTTTAGATTTGTCCTTCTCTCTCTACTTCTAAGCCAGTTTTATTTCAGTAGCTTCATTATTTTCCGAATAGGAAGTTTGCAAGTTTATGATAGTATTAACTGATATATGCAACCATTTTCTTACTAGACATGCAAGAAAATGCCTTTGGCTGGGTTAGAGAATGAGTAAGTACAATGAGGTGGAAGACATGCCCCACGTTAAACAAACCATGAGGCTACCAGGCTTCCTACTCTTTTTTTACAAAACTGTTTTGATTGGCTTATGCTTCAGCATCTTTTTCAGAATGAGTTCCCAGCCAGTGTTTAGACAACAGAAACTCAATGAGAGAATTGTGATGCTTTTTCTCACCAAGGCAAATGGATGCCAGTCATCCTGCTTGTTACCACCTCAGCCAGTTTCATTTCCCAGTTCCCAGAAAGCTGTGAGCATTACAGGAAAAAGGAAACACTGCTTTTCCTAAAGGCTGTGCACTATCATTTCAGTCTTGCCTCTGTGGGAGGCAGCGTTTCTTGGCTCCCGTTGACTACAGAATGGGGATCCAGTACATGTTAAAAAGCCTCTGTCAAGATGCTGCAGTTTACAGTCCCTGGCCCAGCTACACCCTGATTGTAATCAGCCTTACTGGAGTCAAAAATGCACTTTCTCAAATAATATTGACATTTATTTTCACATTGCCACTGTTATATTTTAATTAGAGTGAACCTTAAATTTTACCAATCACTAAAACAAATTCAAGCAATCTACCTTAAAAAAATGGCTTCATTTCTGTGATCTTGTAAGTCACTACAATGTTTCTGAATAACAAAGTAGCTTCTGCTTGTGAACCTACCTGCAGAACAACAGCAAAGGTGCTAAAGCCAAAATCTTTGCTTTCTACAACAGTATGATACCCCCAGAGGATCAGTCTCAGTGTGCTTTTGCATGCAAAGAAGATCTGCAATCTTTCTTATCCTCTTTATTCTCTCTTACTACTGGCTAGTTACTTCACATTGCTCAAACAGTACTTTTGGCCTGCTGAAAAGTTTTGCATCTCTCTGTCATGTCAGAGCTGCAGGGCTGTCTGGGCTGAGAGCACCATCTCTTTGGCCGTTGCTGGGACTAGTTATCCCTCTCCTTCAGGCTTCCTTCCTGGTACACGTCTCAGTTGTTTCCATTTTGGTCCAAATTGCTCTAGATTATGCTGAGCTTCCCAGTAATGCTTTCTGGGCAACTTTATTGTTTCTATTGCCTTTTTTGGAGCAGGCTGGCAATTGACAACTGTGGAAAGGCAAGCCCAGCACTTGTCCTTTTTCTGAAGACCATGGGGAACATCTTCTGAAGTATGTTGCAATTGTTGATAGAAACCGATATGATGTGATTCATTAACCATAGCTGGATTCCAGGAAACTCTTTATACAAATTTGGGCTAAGGCAGGCCAGTCCCAAAGCCTTGCAGGTGTGTACCAAAAAAAAAATCCCACAGAGTGTGGAGGGGGAGAGCAGGGCTGAACTCTGCAGCAAGGAAGAAGGTACAACTCTCTAACATGCTGCAGACTCAAGACATGCAAACATTAATGCTAATGTGCAGCTTTTATTAATCTTATGAATTTGGCTGTAAACTGATGCAATGAAAATGCTGGGAACCTGAAAGGTGTGGGCTAGAGGAGGAAGTATGGAGTCACCTTGGCATGCATATTCTCATCCTCTCTTGCTCCTTGTTTGTCTTGTTGCTGTGTGTTCTGGCACTGGGAGGCATACCTCACTCCAGCTAATGCTCCCCTGTTTGGTGAGCCATGTTTTGGAGGTAATGTGTAGGCGTGTGTTGAAACGTTGTGGGGAGGGGTAAGTGGCATGTTAATAAATGACCGGTTATCTACACACACACAAACTGAAACAATAATTTGTCTCACTTATTTCAGCATAAAGCTGGGCACTATGGTAAAAAATAAAAATAAAAAATTAGAGCCTATTACTGCAAATAGTGCGGTATTGGTTACTAGGTACATGCTGACTCAGGTTCACTTCCAGTCCAGCAGCAGAAAAGGACTATCTGAAGATGAGAATGTTGGAATAGACATTGTTACTGAGGTAGCAGATTTTCTCCTGTGGCTTCGGTTGGAGAAGAGGATAAAGTAAGAAATGGCACCTAAATCCCTGACTTTATAACACAAAGAGTAACAAGTTAATCAGCACAGATTCTCACAGAATTTGCTAGAGGGAGCAATCTTACTCTGCAAAATGTTTGACTAAAATAGATTTCACTGCAAAGAATTACTTCCACTTATAATCTGCCCAATTTGCTAGGGGGAATTATAAAATAAACAGCTCCCTGATTTTACTCCTGTTACAGAGACAACATGCCATGGAGAGAGACTTCAGGGTTGTTGCTTTAATCATTATTATGCAATAGTATCTAGAAATTCTAGCTGGATTCAGAATTCAGTTATGTAAATGCTTTGAGGACATTCTGTTCCCTAAATTGTTTGCAACATCTTAAACAAAAAGAGTGTAGGGGAAAAAGTTAAAATTTTTTTTAAAAGTTTTAAATGTTTAAAGTTTAGGAAGTGAAACTGAGAGACTAAAGAGGATAGACTCCACTGTCTTAACTTTAATCCCAAGAAGTAACATGGCATGTTTAAAAGAGTAAAACCACTTAAATACAACTTTGGCATTTCAACCCTGCCTAAATTGTAACACTACAGAATCCCAGTGAGTGGCCTTGGAGGACTCAAAACTCCAAAAGTATTTCTGTTCATGACAGTGAAGCTCCTCAAGTATGTACAGTTCTGCTCCTGTCCATACTGGACATCTGACCAAGGCTGAACAGAATCATAGAGTCAAATAAAGATTTAGCTGCAAGGGGACCTATGGAGGTCTCTAGTTCTCTCAGCACAGTTAGCGCCAGAGCTAGATCAGGATTCTCATGGCCTTGTCCAGGCAACATGTGAACAACTCCAAGGAAGAAGACCTCAGACCACCTGTTTTGCTGTTGAACCACGCTTGTGAAAAGAAGTGTTTTGTTCTTTACGGCAAATCATAATTTTCTTTGATGCAAATTTTGTGACTGTTTCATTGTGCCCCTCTGAGAGGACTCTGGCTCTGTTGTCTCTGTAGCACCCCAATAGCTAGCTAAAATCAGCAGTTAGATCCCCCTTTGGTCTCCTCTTCATCAGGCTGAACAAACCTAACTCCTTCAGACTCTCCTTGGATGTCATGTTGATGTTGTCAAGTCATGGATGACTTGTCGTCATCTCTCATATGGAGGACTATAAAAGCAGACAGTGTTCCAGATGTGGCTTCATTTATGACAAAAAAAATTGGAATAGTCACTTCCCTTCACCCACTGGCCATATTCCTGCTATTGCAGCCCAGAATGTCATTGGTCTTTATTGCCTCTTCCTGGATTGTGTTCCTCTTGCTGTTCACTGGAAACCTGGGTTCTTTTCTGCAGAGCTGCTCCCAACACAATTAGTCCACAGACTGGACTGATGCATAGGGTAGTTTTGTCCCAGAATGATTATGCTGTATACATAAAGTAATATAGAAGAATATTTTGAAAGGTAGACTTCCTCTAAACCATGTCCTGGGAAAAATCTTAAGGTACCATATTTACATGTTTCTGCCAAGACGGTTTAATGGAAAGCAGTTCCATTTTAGTGATCAAAAATCTTGACCTTGCCTCTCTTTTCTACCTACATAAGCCTACAGATCTTTTTAATGATTTCAGTGTAAGTGGCCAGGAATTAATGTAACAATGGTAATAAAAATAAATTGGTCCCAGATAATCTCAGCCCTATGCATTGCTGAACAGTGATTTCATCTGAGTCAGTAAGAAGTAATGAATTATCTGAACTGGTGAAAACTCCACACACAGTCCTACAGATGGGTTTAAAGTTTTTATATCTGCTTTGCTTGGCCTTTTCAAAGACCCACAGATTTATTTTTATTTAAGAAGAGAAGCAATGCATTCTGTAATTAAATCCTTGCCATTTCGGGTACAAACCATCCCAATGAATAATCAGCTCCTTTCAACTGCTTCAGTGAATGGAGCAAGAGCCTTCTACGATGGTGTTAGACATTGCCTTCCCCTGAAGGTGAAATTACATCCTGTTACTTGATTTACATAAAAACTGCAAACCCCCTTTTATTGGGAGGAATGGCTATCATTCAGGCAGGGAGGGCTGAGGCAGCAGGGAAGAGGAAAGACCTCAGGTGTCATATTCTATATAAGGAACCGGGTCCTGCAGAAGAGAAGAGAGGGTGATTATGAAATGCTGAAAGAAAACATTGGCTCTAGGGACATTCACAGCCAGAGGAATCTCAAACAGGGCAAGAAACAGAATCTCAGCCCAGACAACCATGGACATCATGAAGAGGAAAAAGTCTCTATTTCCTTATCTTCCAACCCAGAGACGGTATGTTGTCACTGAAGTGATCAGCTTCAAACAAAAGGAAGAGAAATCCCTGTTTCTTCCCCACTCTTTAGCTTTGTTGTGTTTAGTAGAATCCTCTTAAAGTCTCAGTTCTTGGAGTGAGGGGAGCCCCAGCTGGACCCCAGTGACTGAGCCTGCAGTCTTGAGATCATATATCAACCCATTACTCCTGCTTTCTGTGAAGACCTACTACTTGCATACAGTGTCAAGAAAGCTTTATAGCCAGATTGTTTAGAATAGATGCTGGGGAGGTCCTGCAACAGCAATAGGTGGATGTAGGAGTTAGCCATGGCTTTACAACCACTTGGAACTGTCTAGCAGTTGTCTTGTTACTTGCTTTTGCAGGATCACTGTTCCCTCTACATTGTCTGAAGAGCTCCTTCTTGGTCTTCACTGACTGTCCTTTTTTTTTGTCTTGGATCTTACAGTAAAGTTTCTTCTTAGTCATTTTGCTGATCTATGGTCTAAAGCACAGAGATTTAATTCCCAGTTTTGCACCTAAGGCCATATAATTGTCGATGTTTTCATTATTCACCTGAGTCTCCAGATGTTTTGAATCCTGCTGAGATACTGGATCACGAGGAAACCGTGGGGCAGCAAGTTCCAGTGATTGCTGTGGCAGAAATGAAGTCAAAGGTGTGTAGGCTTATCAGATTCACCTGGTTGACTTGACTTATTATTTCTTTCTGGAGCTTTTTTGAGATGTCTTCTTTCCAGAAAAATCTGTCTCCACTAATAATTGGAAGTTTATGGAAAAAATTATTAGTGGCATCGGAATATTTAATGTAATTTTCCAGGATCTTTCATACTTAAATATTGCTGGGTTTTTGATGTGAGCAGAAGCCTTCAAGGAATCTCTGCTTTTATTCCTGGTTTACGGTGAAGTGTAGAAAGAGTTGGAATTATTCCTTCTAGTAAATACTGCATTACATGATGAAAAATGAGCACTGTTCATCTGTGACCAGTATATGTCATTCATTATTATACAGCTCTCTACATTCTTACCTTTTCTAGATCTTTACAGCTTAAACAGCTTTACATCACTCCACATTGCTAGGAATTTTCCATTCTTCTTGTGACAAGCAAGATCTCATTGTTTCAAAGTTTCTTTAAATTTATTTTTTAAAGTTTCAAAAATTTATTAAAAAAAATGTTACACAGAATATATTGCCATGGCCATCTTTGGTTTTGAATTTGGAAGTTTGTTTAATGCTGATGCCATAGGGCTGAGCCAGGTATAAAGATGTAAGCAGACAAAATCTCAACTCTAATTTTGAAATCCTCATGTCTAATCACTGACCTTTTCCATTTGAAGCCCTGTTTCCATATGAACTTTGAGGTGGATCTGTTGTGGGGAAGAGAGAAGCCAATCAGCAAACACCTCAAATTCCCATTAATATGAGTCACATTGCAAGCAGAAGCTCCTGCTCACTGTCTGGTTGTCCTTGCGTATATCTGGCACAGATTTAGAAAAATGCAGTATTGGTGTGAATAGAGAATGAATGGGTCTGCCTGGGAGTGGAAGCACCAGAAGGAGCAGTAGCAGAATGTCTGCAAGAGCTAGGTGGTGATTGTCATCAAAATCCCAATACATCCATCTGCAGCTTCTTAGGACTCTCAGATGAAGAGGGAAAGTTCAACAATGACTCTCAAAAGCAGGACAGGATGGAGAGACTAATCAGTGTAAATTACCTAATTCATGTTCGAAACCTGCACATGGTCACCAACCTAGGAACAACTAAGATGTGATGAAGACCCAACAGCTGACACTCCTTGTTAATTAGCATCACAGCAAAGAATCCTAAGCAGATCATTTGGGCACAAGAACCTTGGTGGCTGTGAAAATATTGGTCTGAGAGTGCACTGAATGTGACTGAGTGAAATCAGTTTTGTTTTTAAATGAAATCACCTTCCTCCCTGCACAATGAGCTTTGCTCTGGTTTTGCAGTACTGCAACAGTATTTCCTAAATGGAACTGATTGCCAGGCATCAAGCCAAACTCAAATGTCTCTCTTCTGTTTCTCTCCCTGTAGATGCCATGTGAAGGCTGCATGGAGGGGGATAATAAAAGTACTGATGCAACTATGGAGTTCTTCCTGCTCGGCTTCTCCGAGCTGCTCTGCCTGCGAGTCCTCCTCTTCCTTATCTTTCTCGTTGTCCATTTGATCACATTGGCAGGGAATGTGATGATCTTCATGGCAGTGGTTTTGGCGCCTTCCCGTCCTCCCATGCTTTTCTTCCTCTGTCAGCTCTCTGTCATTGAGCTCTGCTATACCTTAGCCATTGTCCCTAAAGCACTCCTCAGCTTGATAGTGGTGGAAGGCAGCACCATTTCTTTCATAGGCTGTGCTGCACAGATGCACCTTTTTGTGGCACTCGGTGGGGCTGAATGTTTCCTCCTGGTAGCTATGTCATATGACCGTTATGTTGCCATCTGTCAGCCACTTCACTATGTAGTTGTGATGAGTGAGGGGTTCTGCCTCAGGCTGGCTGTGGCATGCTGTCTGGGAGGCTTTGCTGTTGGCCTGGGGTTGACGGTGGCTGTTTTCCGCTTACCTTTCTGTCAGTCACATCATATCAACCACTTCTTCTGTGATGTCCCTGCTGTGCTGTACCTGGCCTGTACACATAGTTACAGCCCTGAGCTGCCCTTGCTGGCTGCCTGTGTGCTCCTCCTGCTGCTCCCCTTCCTACTAATCCTGACCTCATATGTTTGCATTGCTGCTGCTTTGTTACATGTCACCTCCTCTGTGGGAAGGGGCAAGGCCTTTTCCACCTGCATTTCACACTTGGCCATCACCTTGCTACACTATGGATGTGCCACCTTCATGTATATTCGTCCTAAGTCCAGTTACTCACCAGCTCGAGACAAGATGGTGTCTCTGGTCTATACCAACATTACTCCAGTACTGTATCCCCTCATTTATAGCCTGAGGAACAAGGAAGTCAGAGGGGTCCTCAGGAAAATGTTGAGGAGGAAGAAAATAGCTCAGCTGAATGGGGATACTATCGGGTGTGTGTGTTAAATATTAGTAGAACAAATGTGTGCTTTTTGGAAAACAGCCCTATATCCATGTTGGACCAGATTCTCTGTAGACTTCACTACAGCAAGTATCCAGGCAGAATTCAACGCATCAATACATTTATGACAAGAAGACATCTCTGATAAAAAAAGCAACCCAAAAAAAGTTTCTAACATAACACTTTACCTAAAGGCAAATGCTTTAATGACTTGTGAGGAAGAAGAGCTTTGATCAGTTTGTGGTCTCACTTCTGTGATGACATACACATTCATGTTTACTATTCATGATCATCTCAGCACAATCAAAAGATCAACAGAAATTTATTTAAAGCTGCTGTATTGGTTTCATTATTTTTATGTCAAGATGAAAGTAGAATCTGGAAACCAGGAAATTAAAAAAACCTTAGACTTGTAAATTTATCAGCATAAAAAAAAATCTAAAGAGGGTTATTGGAAGGTTGGAAGAAGAAAGCTCCCACATAGAAAGAAATGCAAATTAAGCTATGGTCTTCTCCAAATTTAGCAGAAGGCTACACTCCAGCATCTCTTCACAAGTGGAAAGCTCATTAGTGTAAACTGATCTTACTTTGAATTATTCTAGATAAAGAAAATTGAAGTGCCTTGGAGTATGACTTTCCTACATCCGTTTTGCAGGAACCAATCTTTCCTTTTATAGGGCAATGCTTTAGGTTTCAATGCTTTAGGTTTCGATTGTTCCTATGGCAAAACAAAGGCTAAGATACTGCCCTTATGTGACTTTTATCAGGAAAGACCCCTCAGGCATCCACCTGAGGAGCATTGAAATTGTAGGATTAATAATACCACTGCTACAGTTCCTGTAGTTTTCTTTGGTAAAACCAATAAGTGTTACAGCACATGCTGGACTGCAGCAGACATAAGAGTCTGAAAGATGCAAAGCACTGTTATTTTGTGTTTTCTACATGTAGGAGGAACAGGATAATTCAGAAAAATTAGGGAAGATCAGTTCTGGAGAGGAACAGGAGGGAAAGAAGCAACTTCACTGTTTTATTTAATACTTCCCTCCCCCATGGCTCTTTAAAGCCCCAAACAGACCCAATGATTCAGAGCTCACCTCTTATCAAATTGTTGAGAAAAAAGTTCAAAGGCTTGCTTCTGTTTCTCTGTCTAGTCCAAAGGAATTTCAGCTCCCCAGCTGCCCTCAGCTCTCCTCCTTGGCAGACTGAGAAAGCAGAGTGATTTTTGCTTTCTCTGGGCTACGATCACTAAGAAGTATGGTAAGTGGATTTGACTAATGTCAAAAACTGGCACTGTAGCTAAGGAAGTGAACTTGGAGCCATCTGATGAAAGTGAAATGTGGAATTTTAAACTCACATTAAAAGCTGTCTTCAAGTTGACAGTCTAGCCAGCCTAAAACATTAACACAGAATGTTGGCTCCCATGTCAATGAATACCTAAGTATGGCTGTGAGCAAATGTTTCGCTGCATTATTTAAAATTATCAAAGTTGTAAACATTTTAATCACCTGCTAGGTCTTCCAGAAATGAGAAGGAGAGGGTCTCAATAAAAGCACATTACTTACTAATAGAGAAGTACTTTGAATCAAATACTAATAAAGGATTTAAAGATAGTAAGTAACAGTAATGAGCATAGGACAGATGAACGGAGTGAAGAGATATTGCAGAGCCCAAGACTATCCCCCATTCTATCCCCACCAGTATTCTCAAACCGATTCACAGCACCCTTGGCCCCTCTCCTATGGCCAGCTGTGTTGAGTGCAGGGCCTTGCTGTAATGAACTGTAGAGAGGACTCAAAGATAAGAGTGGAAAAGGGGAAGCCTACAGAATAGAATCATAGAATCGT
>VZZY01021819.1:0-21317 GCA_013400335.1 Eurystomus gularis | reverse complement strand
GTAGAGAGGTGGGTGTTCATCTCATTTCCCAAGTAACTAGTCCCAAGACAATAGGAAATGGCCTTAAGTTGCACCAGGGGAGGTTTAGATTGGATATTAGGATACTGGATATTGGAGATTAGGATATTAGGAAAAATTTCTTTACTGAAAGTGGTCAAGCACTGGGACAGTCTGCCCAGGGAAGTGGTGGAGTCACCATCCCTGGAGGTGTTAAAAAAACATATAGATGTGGTACTTCAGGACATGGTCTAGCAGTCATGGTAGTGTTGGGTTGACAGTTGGACTTGATAATATTAGAGCTCTTTTCCAATCTTAATTATTGTATGATTGTATATTAATTTATATACATATATTTCATTAATATTGCGATTTCAAAATAGTCTATTACAATGACTTATTTGATAATGAAATATATCCATAACTTTAAAAAAAAAAATTGTTAATTGTGTACCAGTCTGACAGATGAAGAGACTGGAATAATTTTGGGAGTAGTAGTGCCATGATAACATATTCTTCCAAGAAGACTAATTAGTTCCATCTGCATTCAAAGCCTTCCCACGTGAATGTATCTGCTGCACTGAGCTCTGGTTCCTGTATTTAAAAACTTCAATGGATTTCATTACTTATCTTCGGTTCTCAGGCACCCAGCAAACCAGATTCTTATTGTCAGAAGTTCTGACTACCATTCCATAATGAATTAGAAATAAAGAGGGAGGAATGGCATGGCTTGAAGAAAATCCTGCATTTAATAAGCTCTTTCCTCATTATATCTCTCATTAGTTGTGACATTGCTTCTAATTGCATAAGAATTACAGATATTTTTAATTATTTTTTTTTTCAAATATCCTTCCTTTTAAACATCTACTTCACCTGCAAGTATTATTCCCAGGAATTTTGAGAGGTTTTTTCCTACACTTTCTGTTGCATAAAGAATACCTCTCTGACTAGTTCTGAATTTTCCTCATTTATTATTATGAGCCTTTATAGAGAAAAGAAAAGGCTGTGAAGACCTTTTGCAGGCCAAATTTTTCTCTACATTATAACTGTTACTGAAACCAATGGAGAATATAACAGAGAAGAAGAGTCCACACAAATAGAATAATAACTCCTTCAGCTTTCTAGAGGAGGGACTGCTGAAGGTGTCTCTAAGTTATTTCTGTGATAAATAGCACTTTTTTTCTTGTGGCAGACTTCATTGTTATAACTATTTTTTAACCTTTGTGCTAACTACAGAGAACAAAGAAATTACTACTTGCTCTTGATCACAACAGGAGAACTAATAAAGCTTACCTATCCAATAAAATACCTTGTGATTAAAATGGCAAATAACAATGGTCACATTTTTTTTAATATAGGGCCTATCTGATTTTGCAAAGCATAAGAATTTCACTTTTGTTAATGCACAACTATCGATAAAAAAAAAAAAAAGAAAAAAACTTTTTCTCTCTTTTTATTTCCAGAGAGCTTTGAGTTAACATTTTCTTTTGGTATGATCACTTCTGAATGTGGCTGTCTTGTGGGACAAACAGCAGGATTCTGTGCAGTTTTACATACAGTATCATCATGGAATAGTTCTATCTAGAAACTTCTTCTGATAATAATACCTGATCTTGCCATGAGTCCAAATGAAGTGAAATTGCCTATGAGAAAAAGGTATTCTCTGAACTATTGAAATCCTCTATTACTACAGAGCAAGATTTTCCTCCCACACTGCTTTGCAACAGTCATTACACCAAACAATTGTAATGGCATGCCATTACTAGTAGAAGTTCATGCAAGCTGCTTTTGCCAAATTATCTGAAGTAATTTGTTTCTGGTAGCTACTGTATAGTACACCACTATCTTAACATAAATTTTTGCCTCTTAGCTGAAACCTATATTTCAGGTGTGTTGTCCAGCACAGAGAGTAAATTCCAAATAATGGACAAGCTGTGGTGATATGAGATTCTTCAACTACTATGACCTAGAAATTAAAGGTCTGATTAAATTAGCCATAAAATTTGTATTATATCACTGACTAGTAAGTCTTATTTTTTTTCAAGGTATTGGTAATCACATATTTTGCAACTTCTGTCCCAAGTAATTAAAAATTTTCAAATATTTTGATTTGGAAATGTTCCGTAACATTTTTTTCTTCCATTTGGTTTCAAAAACTAGGAAAGGATATAAGACGAAAACACACTCTGGACTGAAAATATTAACTGCATTCAGTGACTTCACTAAAAAGTGCAGTTACCATACTACAGGCCCATTTACATCTGGTGAATCTTTCCCATATAAAAATATACATAATGTTTTTATATCACTAACTGGATGCAGCTGAATAGTTACTTATAATCTGAATGACTTCTGAACAGTAATCTTCTTCAGCAAACATTTAGACTTTTATTCTCCTTTCTTATGGATATAATCTTAGTTATTCTAACAGAGCTGCAACTGATTTAAAACTTTAAAAAATTAGACTAGAAACTCAGACTCTTCATTTGCTTAACTGCAGTATGTTAATAGCGTCTTTTTAGGAAAAAAAAATCCAATGGAAACTCTCAGAGAATAGGAGGGTGTATTTCGGACCTACACGCCCCTGATATAAAAGCATAATTCCTCCACCTGCTTGATGTATTCTCATAGAAAGTGAGCTGGAAACTCTTGGTACTGACTATATTTATTGTCTCCTTGAGACAATAAATTCACCTTCCTATGAATTTTCCTTACAAAAAGAGCTCAGCCACAGCAAGGTCTAGCAGCAAGTGAAGAGGTGTTTATACAACCTAGAATGTATGAAGGAGCAAAAGGGTAGCTAGCTGTTATCCTACAGACTAGGAACAAACATTACTTGTTCACAGGGTGAAGCAAACAGCAAGATCAGTGTAATATATGTTACATTCACAGGCCTGCCTCTGAGTCTCAACTGCTCTTCAGTCACTCAGGGTTCTATGAAACACTGGATTTGTTCATCTTTCTACAACAGAAACATCAGAGATCTTGGAAAAGTGAAACATGAATCATCAATAAGGACTAAATGCACAGAAATATTAAGCTTTGCAAGCAGGCTTGCATAGCTTCTGTTTATATCTAGAAACTAGCCAAATTATAAGCTATATAATTGTGTTTATTCAAATGGAAAATTCAACTTTAAAAAGAATGATGGATCAAGTATGTTTTTTCTTAAATCAAGTTCAAATATGAGCAAGAATACATCACTTTTTTCCCAGACCCTGAGAATTCAGGAAATACAAGAAGTTGGAGGGTAAGTTTCAGTATCAGTCAAGAGTAATGACTAGAAGGTACTCTAAAATCTGAAAGGAAACTATATCTAGCCACCAAGACTACAATTTTTTCCAAGGAATCTGATGAGACAAGGATATAGATGTTTCTGATAATTAGTATGAGATGCTTTACATTCAGTGATTGTTTTAAAAATTGAGGCAATCAGTATAAACATAAATACATATGCCTTTTGGACTTTATATATAAGCATAAATAATGCATTTTTATTAAGAGAGCTTGTAACCGTGCTACAAAGGTTTCTTTGTGATTGTAATGGATTATCTTTAATGGCTACACTAAAACCCAGAAAATGAACGTGAACAGGCTGTGAACACCTGTAGGTGAACACTACACTAATGTTGGGGTGGCATCATTTGTTTAAGATGTGCCATGGTGAACCATTTAAATTATAAAAACCTTGTTGGTCATCTGAAAGACAATTTGTCTCATCAGTGCTAAGTGAACTGGCTAAATTGGTCCTGCAGTCAGATATCCACCATCTAGTACCACCTGTGATCAAATGCAGACTGAACACAGTGGCATGGTGTATTTTGCCCCAGTTTGTGCTTCAAATTGCCACTGAAGCCATATAGGTTTCAGTGTTTCACAATCTGGAATTTCATTCTGTTCTCTAATTCTCTGCTTTAATAATCACATTCTTCTGAAGTAAGTTGTGAGTATCATACAGATAGGTTCTCTCAGTGTTCTTACTTATAGGCAGCAGCATTGCTGCTCTCACAAAGATAATGAACCTCTTCTCAAGTTTTTCAAATACATCATCCTCTGCTACCTTCAGCCTTTCCAGAGGCTTGTGGGTAATAAGGAATGTGATACACCCACTCGATGCCGTGTTTCTTTGCCCAGGAGTTTATAATGTTATTTTGGAAATATGTTCCATTGTTTGATTCAATTCTTTCAGGAGTACCATGTCGCCACAAAATTTGCCTCTCAAGGCCTAAGATGGTATTTCAGGCAATGGCATGGTTTACAGGGTATGTTTCAAGCCAACCAGTAGTTGCTTCCACCATGGTGAGTATATAGCGCTTGCCTTGGTGTGTTCGTGGCAGTGGTCCAATATAGTCAATTTGCCAGGCCTCACCGTACTGAAAACCCAGCCACCACCCTCTGTTCCAAGGAGACTTTACTCGTGTGGCTCTCTTGATTGCAGCACATGTTTCACATTCATGAGTGACCTGTGTGATGGCCTCCATGGTCAGGTCCACCCCTCCATCACGAGCCCATCTATATGTTGCATCTCTCCCTAAATGTCCTGACGTTTCATGGGCCCATCGAGCTACAAATAGCTCACCCTTCTAGCTCCCAGTACAAAACACTGCTGCTATGTGGAAAACCAGCTCAGCCAGACCCACTACAACTTCTCAGCTTTGAATTTCTATTTTTTCCTCTCCAAGAAGACACAATCAGAATGGAAGAGCTACTAGAAAGTATAAGGTTAAGTGTTACATTTTGACTGCATCTTGAACTGAGGAAGGTACAAACCGATTCTGTTTTTATCTAAATATATTCAGGGCCAAATACTGAAGCAGAAAACCCTATATCCTATAAACATTTCTTTTACAACAGGAGACTTCCAAATAGTAAGAGCAAAACACTAACAGAAGAAGTCAAAGGATATATTCAGAGATGAACAGGTATGTACCTGCACCAGTAGTAGATATGAGTTTGGGCTTGCTGCGTGCTCCATCACCTTTTGTTGTATAGGCTGTCACAGTGAAGGAGTATGTAGTTTCAGGCTGAAGCCCAGAAATTATCATTTCCTAAGAGGAAATAAAACAAGAACAATTTATTAAAAGTACATTGTACTCCAGGAGAGCATGGAATCCTTCAGACAAACCCTGTATATTACATACAGTGCACATACTTTTGTGCTACTACTGGTAGTGATGGCAAGCATTTGAGAGCACCAACAGACTGTTCTGTGTGAAATACTCCTAAGATGTTTCACTCAGTTAAGCAATAAAAGAAAGCACACTCCTAAATAGCATGCCTCCGGTAGTTTAAGGCACAAGGCCAAAAGCTTAGTGGTGTAAACAGTGAGTAAAGTCTGAAATACCTTGCCTGAGAAATACTACTGATACTGGGAAATGCATGCATATGTAGATATGAGAAACTCCATTTAACTTAGTCATTTACAGAGTATCTTATGCAAATGCCTAGTAAGAAGAGTGTTGCACTTGGATCAATACTTTGTGCATCTGAATATCTCAAATGGTATCTCAGAAACAACTCAGTCTTCAGGACTAAAAGAGCTACCTAAAACACCGTTAAAAATCTGGTCAGAGAATAAATATGACAGCCCCCAAACAAATGACAGCAGGTACAAAACAAGTAGCTCTTCAGCCAGTACAAATGAATGGGAGAAAGATCAAACTGTGTCAGAGCAAGTGGAATCTTTTTACTTATGTGTGGCCACATGCATGTACATACACATAAAATATGGTGAAGGGCCAGACACCTGAAATGACCTAAACTTATGTTATGCTATAAGGCCAGTCAGAGGAATTTAAGCCTTGACACTTACAATATAAATAAATTTTATATGCCAATATAAAAGGACAGCATTTGGAGGCAACTAACTGATCCAAAATTGCCAAGTCATTGGCTTCCAGTCTGTAACCATTGGACTACTCCATTGCCTAAAAGTTGATATAAAAATTCTGGGTCATACTACCCACAGTAAACGGATTTTTTAAGATAGTGGGTATGAGCTTAGTACAGATGCAATTAGAATTCGGCATTGTATTTACAGTCAGTTATTAGCAATATAGAAATAACAAGGTAATGATCAGAATGAGTGGGAAAAATAGCTCAAAAAAACCAAAATTAAAAAACCTACAAAAGCCCCTCCTCCTTGGACTCTGTCTCAGAATTGAACTGACCCTAACTTCTCATCTTCCATAAGGAAAATATATCTGATATTAACAGAATAAAATTGTAACAGCCAAAAAAAAGAAGAAAAAAAAATTGCCATCCATTTAATCAATGATGAAGATATTAGTCTCATCTAAAACAAACAGTATTACATGGTGTAGAAGATACGATTGTATGTAGTGTTGGTACTTATAAGTGTGATTTGGATTCAGGCACATACACTACAGGACACTTGGCTTTCTTGACAGCATACATTTATCAAGTTACCAAAAAGAATGTACAACTGACTTCAATGTTCAGGTCCACATAAAAATGTTAACCTTAAAATGAATACAGAAAAATCTGACTATTGCTATGCAATTCTGAACCACCATTGTTTTATTTTTCTAACACATTCTTGTAAAGAGGAAATTGTGAGGCAAAGTCAGTGACAGCCACCAAAAAGAAGGAAATCGCAAACCAGTTCTGTACATTTTGGCATCATGCTAAACGCCAGAACAAGCAAGCAACAGTAACCCCCATTGTCGCTGGGAAAAGAGTGGAAAAAAAGTGCCATAAGGTAAAATCCTTTGATGTTAGAAGCATGCATTTGTGCAAATGAAAAACAAAAAAGAAAAAAAAAAGAAAACTGAAGAAAACTAAAAAAAGTAGAAGGAGACAACAAGCAAACAAGCAAAAAGAAAAGAAAAATCTCAAACCCAACACACACTGTTTTTCTGGCCAGTCAAAAGCTACTCACATGTTCAGTAGTATCATCATATTCCCACTGATTGAGAATAAAGAATGTTGGAAGGAAAAACAAAAGAAACGAAGAGAATTGTAGACTGTTTGAGGTAATGTTTTCTTCCAAATAGTAAAACAAATACAAAAGATATCTGGAAAAATCATGTACAATTTGAACTAATCATGTGGAATCATGTAGATTTGGTTAATGAAACCAAGCCAGACATTTTTAATTCCATTTCTACTTTCCCTAAAAACCAGCCATTTCTTTTTCCTTGAAACATGAAAAAAGTAATGAAGCCTCTTGTACCATGTAGTAATATTTTATAAGAGATGGTACTAGTAAAAACTACCAAGGCAGAATTAAAGGCTACCTGGTTTATTTAATCATGTTACTAGGCTATATGCTTGAATTTCCTGAATTGATTCAATGCCTTATTTAAATGAATAGCAGGATTTTCTAGTTTTGAAACCTAACCCCACTGGTATTTTACCATCAAGTTCTTCTACCTGCACAAGCCCTAATCAAATGTATCATAGAAGTATGATATGCAGGAAGGAGTGGCAGGAGGAGAAAGGAGGTGACTATCCAGACTGAACCAATGGTAAACAGGCAGGTCAAAGCCAAACTTGGCAAAAAAAGAAATACAACTTTCACCTTTGTGTTATTTGGACTCTGGTATCTCATCTAGTCCCCCATTTCTGACCTTATTTTAAACTACTGCCACACAGATGTTGAAAGTGAAAATCTGCAAGGAAGGGGAGAATAAACATGCAGCAGCATTTCCTTTTTCATCTCCCTCTCCCTTTTCCCTTTCCCTTCCCACTTCCTCACCTCCCCATGTTTCCATTTATTCTCTCCACTGAATTTAAGATGTATGAACATCGTATTTTGCAAAATAGGTAAATACATACATACAGATAGACAGACTGGTAGCTAGAACTGCAACAAAGACCTCCAGGAACAGAGACAATACTTTGAGAATATGGTCATCAGCAAAATGCAGGTGCAGGAGACCTGTTCTCAAAAAAGGTATCTGCAGAGCTCAAATTTAGAACTAAGACTGGAAGAAGAAACAAAAGAATAAAAAAAATATTTATTTATTCACATGAAATGCTTAAGAGGTAAATTTCAGTCTTTGCTTTATGCTAGGTTGATAATTTCTTCTCATTTCCAGTCATTCCAGTTATAAATTGAGAGCTAGCAGTGAGAAGTGTATACTTGATAATATTTTGAATGCAGGATGATTCCTCCAGTAGTAGAAGATTTAGGAATCTTCAGTTTTACAGAGCACTAGTATATCCCAATCAGTAACATCCTATTTTTAGAAGCTTTTAAAACTTCATATGATCAGGGGTTTTGCTTTCATCATGTCTTATAATTTATAAAACAGACAGGAAATTTTGCAATATAAGTTGCCCCATACCTATTTAAACTAAGCTCCTCATTTTATTGCAAAGTTATTGATATGAGTAATAAGAAGTATAAATACCTCAGTGATTTCTAAATTTGCATTAATAAGTTGATTTCCTGTAATATGCATGGTGAGTTGGATACACACTAATGACAGAAACACTGTAACATTGGGCTTACAGAGGTGTCTAATGATTCTAGGTTCTCCACTGAAACAAATATTGTGTGGGTGGATCAGGCAGTGCACAGCTTGCAATGCTGACTGTGAGCTGGTTCAGATCTCCCTGATGCTTTAAATCTTCAGAGCATAGGTGTAGGGAGATGTCTTCAGGTTTAAGGGAGCCAGCAGAATTACATAGATTAACATTTAGTGCACAGCTATACAGGAAGGGATGCCTAGGTTTGGCATCCCTTGTGAAGAACCTTCCCTATGTGAAGAACTGTTATACATAGGTATTCTGAAAAAAAAGTTGTTAAAATAGAGACAAAAAATGTTAACTGGTAGGCTGAAATACAGAAAGGAAAAAACCAGCAGTTCTGTGTAGCTGTTTTCACTGTGACCTGGAGAAGAATATAAAATGCCATCATTACCTGTGCATCAGCCAGCATGATGTCCTTCAGCATGGGCTGACCCTTTGGGTCTCCATTTTCCATCCTCACGTAGTGGACCTGGTATCCTCGGATCTGACCATGCTGTTTATTGGGTACAGGTGAGCGCCATGACACTTTAACAGCAGTAGAGTTGACAGCCTCTACCTCGACTTTGCGAGGAGGACCACTAGGAACTGGAACAACATCATTGGACAGAAGAGAATTACAGGCACTGTTCCACCCATGTCTTTTGCTTTTTGTTTTTTTTTTAAGGGCAGACTCACTATGTTTTCTTTGAAGAATACAAATTGTTCAATAAATGAAAATGCTCAACCAATCTGCTCTACCTTTCAGTGAAAAGATCAAAAACCATGACTGATGCAAAAAAATGGAAGAAAAAAGAGTATTAGAGAAATAGAAAAACATGTAAAAATGTGCAAAAGCCAAGGAAGATGCTTTGAGATTCAAAGCATTATAGTACAAAGAGATATTTTAATCATAGAAATAATAATACTACTGGTAATAAAAACACAAAAGATTTCAAAAAGAGTTTCCTTTATTTTTGTTTACTAAGTTGTTTGTTTTGTTTGTTTGTTTTTAGTAGTAGAAAAAGAAGGTTGATTATAGGACTGTCTTCTGTCACTTTCAAGCATGGAAGAAAAGAAAATATGTGGAGCATCAGTTTTACAAGGTCAAAAACAAAACTGAAAAAAAAAACCCAACCCAAAAAAACCACCAAAAGCAAAAGGCACAACATGAAGCAAGAAAGCAGATAAAAAAAACCAACAAACCAAAACCTCAATTAATGTTCATAGACATAAGCATTTAAAAATAACAGTAACTGTAAAATCAAGGAAAAGGCAGAAAGATTTTCCTCTGTTATTTTTATGTTAAAGGAGGAGTAGGAAGGATATGTATGAGCTCAAAGGGGCAGCAGATTCATGTCACTCCCAATAAGGTACTTTCTGTTTAAAAAAATATAAAAATGGTGTAGAAAGGACAAGTCTTTGAATAAAAAAAACTCAAAGGGTGATAATAGCTGTGATTTGGGAAAAAAGAGGCAGAAAAAAGTACTGTTAGGCTATACAAAAGACAGCAGATCGACAGAGAGTCATAGAGGTGCAAACTGATGTAGTGGAGGCAACATACCATCTTCATCTGTCCGAACCAATACTGCTAAGCTCTCTGGGCCAGGTCCAACATCAGTGTGGGCAGTCACAGAGATCCGGTACTCAGTCCATTTTTCCAGCTGTTCCAAAAGGTATTGGGTACTGTCCGAGGAAATTCCCAAAATTTCATGGGGCTTGACATCTTCTCCATCAATTCCAATGTACTTGATGGAGTATTCAGTGATAATGCCGTTCTGTTTATCCACCGGTGGAGGTTTCCAACTTACCAAAATGCTAGTGGAGCTGGGGCTTGTGCAACTAATGTCTTGAGGAGGAGCTGATGGCTCTAATTTCAGTAGTGGGTTAAAGGAGGATTTGAGTGAAAGGATAGGAGTGATTGAAAAAAATGAACAAAAGAAAAAATAAAAATAAATAGAAGACAACTAAATAAAAATAAAAAATAAACTAAAAAAGAAGAAACTTAAAAAAAGCAAAACTTCAGATAATCATAGGCACCTTGGCTTATTAACATGGGGAAACTGAAAATGAATAGACCAACTAAATGGTGAAAAAGGATGCAGGGGAAATACATGAAAATGAAACCTCAAAACAATTATTACCTACCTGTAATTAAAATTCTTCTTGAAATAAAACAAAAACGTGACACTTCTATGACTACTGACCTATTTTTATAATCAGTGCAATTACTGCAAGCTATAATATTTTAAATGACATGTGACATATTTACTTACAGACAGATTCCCTTCAAGTGGGTTTATTTTCTTTGAGAAAAATTCTCTTTTTACAGAACTTCTAAAAACTTGCAATAATTGCTAGAAGTTGCTCCATAATTACCATTTTTGTAGACTACTCACTCTCATAAACAACCTCCTATTTTTTCAGGGTTTTTTTTACAATTGAGTCTGCCTGGCACAAGTCAACCTCAAATTACATTTAACTGGAAAGCATTTACTGAAACATTTATTGTAGCCAACATACTAGGAGCATGCATTCAACAGAAGATGAAGAAAATCTTAGTCAAAGATTTACCTACCAGGAAAATGTGACAGGCTTGTTGATTCTGACTGTAACTTGTACTTACCCTAGATCAGCTGCCTGTTTTATTTTTTAACTCCTCTTGGAGACACCTTTGCTAGCAAAAAATTAAATCCTACCAGTAATGTAGGTAACTTCTACAGGAAAAAAAAAAAAAAAAATCTACCCCCAAACAACATGTCAAGAAAGCAGGTATTCATTTTACAAAAAGAGTTCACAAGCTCAGGATATCAAAACCGTGAGAGACTCTAACTTTGTTTCATCTCCTGTCACCAGCACCAATCCCTGCAGAGCAAAAGTGCTCACATTTACTGATTTGTACTTGAAAGAGTCTGTTAGCATATTTACATTTTTCTGTCCTCCAGAGCATTTAAGCGTATATGTCATGCCATTGCTTTCAGTGAGGCAAAGTACTGAAAGTGTGATATGCATTTATGTGTTTAAATGCACTTTGACTTATCAAAGTCTATGCTTATTAACTGAGAGCACCAAAAAAGGAGACATAGCTCAAATTCACTGGCAGAAGCAGTGGACTACTAGAGGTCTACTAATTTCTTCCTGTTTCTTAAGGGAAAAAAGAAACAAATGGATTTCTAGTGCTTATACCAGGCATATTAAACAAAATTAAAGCAACAGAGAAGGCCTGGGATCCTGCTGTGACCTATTGCATTTACACGTGTATCTTTTGGTTCCCTACAGCTCTTCTGCAGGGATCAATGGCTTTTTACTCAGTATGGTACACTGGTCTTCTGAAGGGAAAACAGGAGGGAACGTGCCAGCATTTCAACTAACTAGAGGAGGTGGATGGAAGCACAGATGAGAATTATGACATTTGGGATTTTTTTTTTTAATGTTAATTCAGTAATCAAGTACTCAAAACATGTTGGTTCCCTTCTACCATCAACTTTTGCAGGAAGTAAAATATAAGTAAAATCTCCCTTAAGGAGATTTCTTCTTCTATATAAAGAAACAAATCCCTGTAGCATCTTTCTCTGAAACCAAGATGAAAGGCAATAGCCTATTCTGGTGAATATTGCTAATAAACTCATAGAAGTTTATTAATTTTTAATCCATTATACTCTGAAAATGCAAAACATTGCTTTATGTAACTAAGGATAATCTGTAGGCTACTTGTGTAGCCAGTTTTATTAATGTATATACTTTTCTCTTAAAACACACAATTCTCACAGAAAAGATTTTGCAATCTTTTCAGCAAATAACCAGGGTCTGTCCACTGAAGTCAACCAGATTTTCCTACTAACAGAAGCCATAAGGCTAAAAAAGGTATAAAACATTCCTGTATTCAAGAAGTGAGAAATGGCAATATGCATATATATGGAACATGCTACCTTGGCCCCTGGATGTTTATTTTGTAACCACAGCCTAAGCAATCTTCACCTAATATAAAAGAATAAGTATTCTAAATGGCTGAAATGGCTCCCAAAGTAAATAAATAACTTTTTCTTCATCAAATTACTGATTCCTTATTGCTAAAATCAAAAGATGCCTTGCCACTACTTTTAAAACTAGGCTTATTATGCTTATTCCCAATGCCTTAGAAATACTTCAGAAGCACATTTAGCACTGGTTAAAGGTCTGCAGCACTGTATCTCCAGTCAGACTAATTAAGCTTAATATATAGAACTAACAAAGAATTATGGTATAATCACATCTGTCATGGATGCAAATTAAAAATCCTCACGTCAATTGAGAATCTGGATTTTCTGTTTTGAATAATATTCCTTTAAGAAAAGCCCATTTTATTTAAAATAAACACAAACAGAATTGCACTATGTTTTAAAATGACATAGTGTGATAATGAGAACTGTGAGGAAAGCATAACTTATCAGCCAAGAGTAGCACTCCTGGACATCATCCTTCAATACCTGATTGTTTTAATTAAGTCTTAATTTAAATATTTAAAAATGTATTTATAAATTTCTGGCAACTTTTTGCATCTAATTTGTAGACAAATGTGATAGGTTTCACGACACCTTTACTATAAGCATCCAATGAGAAAACATTTTTTATACTGGCATGAAAAATGACTGATCATAGAAATTCTAGATTTGAAAAATCTAACTTAAAGTAAGAATGATTAGCTACTACAGAAGAACAGTTGTGAGGAAATGTTTGGTGGAGTTTAAAATATTCAAACTAACCCACTCTACAAATCTTTTGTACTTCAGGGAAACGCTGCATGAAAAACCTAGTATTAGAGGAAATTTGCAGACTGGGCAGGTAGAACTCTGTAGGTGGAGGACTGCTATTAATGCATATCTATTGCATGATTAAACATTTTATCCTACTATAGCATAAAATAAAATATTATGACAGCGTAATATTGTCTCCTTAGACACTGGTTTACAGAGGTTTTCTGTGAAACCAGGTAAGAGCCACTCACATACTAAGGTGATCAAAATACACCTACAAAATATACATCTTAAGCATTCTTTTGCTGTATTAAGCATGTTGAATGCTGCATTTCTATCATTTTGCCTTTTTCACTGTTGTTGCTTTTCTGGGCTATGGAGATTCATCTCTTTGAGAAATACAATTGAACGGAGTTAGGAAGGAAAAACACCTACTTGACTGCATGGTTCTTGCTGAGATTTCTGCTGTGGAAGCACCCAGGCCTTGTGGAGAACGTGCAGCTAGACGGAATAAGTACAAACTGTTTGGCCTTAAGCCTTGTAGGCGATAAGATGTAGTAGGTTCAGTGGAAAGCCGTTGCTAAAGGTAGGTAATAAGAGAATGTCTTGATTAATATTCAGACATTCTAATTCCCTATGTTGCCTACGGAAAAAACACTTTTACATCCTGATTATAACCCCACTAAGAAAAATTCAAGTTCAAGAAAATATATCATAACAAACCCAAACTAAAGCAAAGCAAAAATGAATTCCTTATTTTTGACCAACACATAATTAAGGAACAGTATTTCTTAAAGTCAACAGCTTAATGGGTAAAACTCAGAGCTAGAAATATTGTTTGACTGTTTGAGGAAGCAATAGCTGTATACAAAGTACAAAAGGCTTTTCAGACAATAATATATGAACAAAGTTCACCTATAGTTAGCTCTTATGACAGTGAACTATGGACTTTTATAATGTGAGTAATCTTGGGTTTAACCTACTTGTAGTTAAATTTTTATTCAACTTATTAAGAAGCAAATTCTTCCAAAGGGTAACTTATTAAGCAGGGGCCTGCATCATATTCGGAGGTGAAATAACAGATGTGGCCCCCTTCCACAAAATAAGCTTATGCATTCACAGTATATATGTGAAGCTGCCATAAACATAAGCTCAGCTGAAGCATCAGCAATGAGTTGATGATGCGGAAGAAATCAATGGGACTGGCACTCTCCTGCTGCCTTCTGAGACTGCTGGCTTCTTTCTTTTGTCTTGGACACCTGGCAATATAGCATGGCTCCCACATGAGAAGGATAGTTTATTCTAAAGTTTATGGTACTAAAACCACAGAGGCCTTTAAACTGAGAATTCTTTCAAAATACCAGTACAGAAAGAGTCCATAGCATATTTGCTTCTCAAACATTACTGAAAGATTAGAGAAGCTTGAGAACTCACTTACTTAATGGAAAAGAGAAACAAAACTTCTCTAAGGCTGAAAATAGACTTCAAAGTCCACGTATAAGTGAAAAAAAATCATAAGTCACAGAATCACAGAAGGGTAGGGGCCTCTGGAGATCACCTGGTCCAACACCCCTGCTAAAGCAGGTTCACCTAGCTGGTTGCATAGGATTGTGTCCAGACATGTTCTGAATATCTTGAGAAGGAGAGTCCACAACCTCTCTGGGCAGCCTGTCCAGTGCTCCGTCACCCTCAAAGTAAAGAAAATTTTCCTTCTGTTCAGATGGAACCTCCTGTGTTCCAGTTTATGCCTGTTGCCCCTTTTCCTGTCACTGGGTACCACTGAAAACAATCTGGTCCCATCCTTTTGACATCCACCATTTAGGTATTTGTAAACATTTATAAGATCCCATCTCAGTCTTCTCCAGGCTAAACAACCTCAGGTCTCTCATCCTTTCCTCATAAGAGAGATGGTCCAGCCTACTAATCACCTTTGTAGTCCTCTGCTGGACCCCCTCCAGTAGCTCCTTGTCTCTCTTTAACTGGGAAGCCAATGAAAACATAATATGTCCCACGTCCATAATATGTCCCAAAACCAATTCTGCTTCCAAGGAAGCAGCTTGGAGAGACAAGATTAATGTCTGAAACTGGGTGCAACTTCTGTGTAGGACTTGTTGCAAACAACAGCAAAGTTCCACTGGCTGGTAACCATTGAGAGCACTTCCTGTTGTTTACACACTCTTAGTTTGTCATTAATAATATTCACAGTCACATTGAGTGCACCCTCAGCAAGTTTGCTGATGACAGGCTGGTGGTGCAGTTGATATACCAGAGGGATGGGATGCCATCCAGAGGGACACGGACAGACATTATTAGAGGGCTGGAGCACTTCTCCTGTGAAGACAGGCTGAGAGAGTTGGGGCTGTTCAGCTTGGAGAAGAGAAGGATCTGGGGGGACCTTATAGCCACCTTCCAGTACCTGAAAGGGGCCTATAAGAAGGCAGAAGATGATCTGTTCTCAAGGGTCTCTGTCAACAGAACAAGTGTTAATGGTTTTAAGCTAGAACAAGGTAGATTTAGGTTAGACATAAGGAAGTTCTTTAATATGAGGGTGGTGGATCACAGGAACAGGTTGATCAGAGAGGTGGTGGAGGCCCCATGCCTGGAGTCATTCAAGGTCAGGCTTGATAGGGCTCTGAGCAACCTGAACTACTTAGAGATGTCCCTGCTTATTGCAGGGGGCTTGGACTAGATGGTCTTTAGAGGTCCCTTCCAACACAACACATTCTATGATTCTATGATTATTTGTACTAAGGAATGTTACTAATACATCAGTTCTAAACAGCTGCAGTATTTTATGTCTGACTCATTAAAGAGTATTTAAAAGCTATAGTCTTTTCACTTACCTCCTCCCCATGCTCCCCATCTTTGTAAACTAGTTCATAGCTGGAAATGGTATCAGAGCGTGGAGGTGTCCAGGAAAGCAATATGCTCGTTTCAGACTCAGGTTCTGCTTTGAAGTTCAGTGGTTGACCAGGCACTAAATAAAAAGTTGAGCAGTATTGCCAACTGTTTATCTGTCTAATTCAACACTGATCTTTCAAATGTTTTAAACTATTATCTGCATACTTCACACAGTATTACTTTTATTGAACTTACTGAACTTAAATTGATTAACTGTACTATGAAATAAATTAATCTGAGCTCACAAAAAAGAATAGTGATATATGTAATTCTCCCATTACAAATTATGAAGGATTTTAAATAAATGTTTCACAGTGTAAATAATGCACCCAGAATTGAAATGCAATTGAACAGAAGCCTGGTGAAGAGTACCAGCAATCTAATAACATATGTGTGAAATGGCAAATATATACATTTTTATATACTATACACATTATATATATATGTGGAAATGTTACTATTATGGAAGATTGGCTGGAACAGTCAAGAAGAAAGTGTTAAAACCATTACATGCATTTTCAAATCTGAAAATGGTTTGCTCAGCTCATAAATAACTAAAATACTAAACACATCCTGTTATTTAAGAAGACACCTAAATATTGAATGCTTTTGTAACCTGAAGAAGTTAAAACATACTGAAGAGATCTTCAGTAATGTTCCCTATAAATGGCATATTTTTACCCTTTTAATAACTTGTATTTTTATGAAAATAAATTAATTTTCTGTAACAACTCTGTGGTGAACCGACCACATGATTTTTCTGCCTTATTAAAACAGTGAGCAAAAAACTCGATTTCCCATAAATCTATTTGGCATAAATCCTCCAGGAAACCGGAACCGAGATAATGCCAGCCATAAATTTTGAAAAAGTAAACAATCGCTCTCTTTTTCCGCCTCACTGCACAAAGGGAGCACATCGCTCCTGCTGAGTGCACCCCCCCCTCCCTCCGCCACTGCCGGAGAGGAGCGAGGAGGAGGGGGGGGAAACTGAACTGAGCTGTCAGCACAGCCCCCTGAAGAAGCCAAGCAGCCAGAGAGGGGGGAAACTGAACTGAGCTGTCAGCGCAGCCCCCTGAAGAAACCAAGCAACCGGAGAGAAGGGAGCAGCTGCCGCGGAGAGCCGCCGGACAGAACTGCTGACTNGCGTGCTGCAGAAAGCCACGCCGCAGAAGGCCGCGTTGCCAGGAAAAACCCCTCCAAGCTGGGAGCACCATATTGAAGAAGAAGTTGTGCCGAAGAAACTGCACTGAAAGCTGCAAGAGAAAGAGAGAGAGAGAAACTCCAATCGCACCGAAAAGCTACAAGCTGCTGACGTCACTGGAAACAGTCCAGGTCTGCCAGTCAGGCATCGTCGCCGTTCCACGGAGACCATCACCAAACGCCAAAAGGACACACGCACGTACACACACGCACCATCCACACATACAGGTCGTATCTTGACATAATTAAGTCCTTATTTGCCCTTATCTCTCGGTGGGTGAGAGAGGGAGTGAATGGGTGGGGTTGGTCTTCTTTAGTATTGTAATATTTCCATAGAGTAAATAAGGTTTTATTTGAATATATTTAGTAATAAACTTGTTAGATACCATTTCGGTCTCCGTGTCGCCTGCGAGCTTGGTGGGGAGATATCCCAATTTACCCTCAACCCTTCTCTCTTTGGGAGGTGGTCGGACCCCTGCGCGCCCGACCGCGACAAACTCCTTCTAATTGGAAGGAATAGAAATGCAGCTTTTATTCCAGTAGCCAATACCATTCTCTGTTCTTATGTCTTGTGTAATGGTCAAAGAAACTATCGAGACCATCCTCATTTACTTCTGCAAATAATAAGGCTGACTGGGAAAAGACAGTAAATTATAACCCTGTCATTGGAATGTATGCAACCATTTCAGAACCCAAATTCTAAAACATTACCTTCAGCTAATAGGGCTGTTGATAAATCATCCACAGCATTTCTAGCTTTTCAAGAATAAAACGTAGCATGCTTTTATTATTTTTTTTAAAATGAGATGCAGTAATTAACACATAATGAGAACAAGTAGGATGTGACAATAATGACTGTTCCACCATTATTTTTCAGGGTAGAATTTTATTACAGCATTGCAAGTACGTTTCTTTTGTAAAGTAAAAGACTTAAAACCACCATGGAGCAAATGGTAAAAATAATTTGTGATTGTAATTCTTATCTTCCCCAGATTTCTACAGAATGTCACTCTGAGGGTAAAAATGCCCCCATATACACTGGTGCAAGATTGATATCTAACAGATAACCTGTCAACATGAGATGCACATTCAAGCTCCTGTGCGGATGTTACAAGTCCCTACCATTCACTTTTTTTTTCATTCAGAAACCGGGTAAAACAGAAAAGGAAAGGTGTAGAAGGATGTTGCCTATTTTGGATGGAATGGGTGAGGGTGAACAGGAGACCAAGTCTTTTTATGGGAAGAGAAAGGGATAGGAATAATTAGGTATTTTTCTAAAAGATGTGTGGTGTAAAAAGAAATGACTTCCTGGGTACTGCAAAATGCAAAAGGAAAAAAATCACAAAATACAGGGAGCAATTACAGGAAATATCAACAAAGTACTTTTGACAGAAGTACTTATAATTTTATTGTTTTAAAATTGAATGGATTTGAAATCAAAAGGAGAGAATGTGATGATGATAATGCCTAACTTTGAAACAGATTCTGAAATACCATTAGATGAAACTTTAACTTGGCAAATCTATCACATAGTTGTATAAATGCATTTACTAGGTGGACATTACAACTTTTTAGGTTAGCTGCTTCAAAACATTCCTAAGTAACAACCGGATAACAGCTGCAGATTTGCCTCCTGTTAAACAAAGCTGAAAGTAGATGTGGAGCCTCACTACAGGCTTGCCAAAACTTAATAATAAAATCTGGAGTCCAGGAAGCTATTTGGAAGTGTTTACTGTGCTACAGGTTGTTCCAAGTGTATCTCCTGAAACTCAGGTGGGTACCTGGCTGTAGGCATTTTTTTTTCTTCATCTGACAAAAAGGTAAAAACTGACCTGTGGAAAAAATGATTTGCTTCAATGTTTATCAAAGGATAGGGAAAAAATTATTTTGGCAAAATAACTGAGCAGCATGGTTAAAATCACTCTTGCCTGCTCATGGAAGGTGAAACAGCAGCTTGTGCTGTCTGTGCTGTGCTACCCTTCTTACCTTTGACATCTATATCAGTCACTTGGAGGAAAGGATGGAGGCCACATGTTCCACGTTTGCAGACGACATGAAGCTGGGGTGGACTAGTTGACACACTCATGAGCCAGGCTGCTGCTAAGAGGTAGCTGGAGAGTGGGGAGGAATGGGTTGATGGTTCCATGTGAAGTTCAGAAAGCCCTGTTTTGGGAAGGCAGAACTCTGCAGGGGTGCAGGCTGGGGCTGATCAGGCCAAGGAGCAGCTGTGGGAGATAACCCTGGGCCCTGGCAGGCTCAGCCAGGGCCAGCCATGTGCCCAGGTAGCAACAAGGGTCAGTGGTGTCTGGGATGGTGCAAGCAGGACATGGTCAGGAGACATCAGGGACTGTCTCCTCTGCTTAGTGCCTGTCAGATCATATCTGGGTACTGCATCTGGTTTTGGGCCTCAGCAATATGGCTCTGGGCTAGAGTCCTTGCCCTACGAAGAGAGGCTGCAGGACTGGGGCTGGTTCACCCGGGAAAAGGGATAGCTTCAGGGGCACCCAACAGCCTCCCTGGCACCAATGGGAGAGATGGAGGAGACAGAGCCAGGCTCTTGACAGCACTGCATGGCAGGAAGGCGAGAAGCAGCAGCACAACACGAAAGGGTCAGGCTGGAGATAAGGAGAAGCCTTTTCCCCACAAGGGCAGTTTAGCTTTGAGGCTGGGGAAGCTGGACCATAACCAGCCCTGAGGGGTTTTATGCCTCAACTGGGTGAAGCCCTGATCAACCTGATCTTACCTCACACCTGAGCTTGCTCTGGGCAGGTGCTGGAGCCAGAGATCTCCCAGAAAAATCACCCTGCCAGCCTGAATCATCCTGTGATGCTGACCTGTGCTTAACATATGAATATATGCATCGTAGAATACAGCCAGGTAGTAATAGTAAATGACCAGTCAAGTGACTAGCCATATGAAGGCTAGTACCATCCACTATGATAAATTTGGCAGCAGATGGAGAATGAAGGGTATTTACTGTCTCTCTGCATGCTTTAAGACACTCATCCTCCAAGTATTCCTTCCAAAAAACTCCTTCATGGTCTTAGGTTTGCAATTCTCTATCGTTTTATAAGACAAGTTGGTGGTTAATTGGACTTTGCCAGATGCTGTTTGTCAAAATAATATCCTGATTCAAAATCTAGTCTCCCATCAGTTTTTTCAAGCACAGTTAAGCAATTCTGAAGCCGAAAACACTGACAGAAGAAAGAAGTGACAGGGAAATCTGCGTTGATCCAAACAGACAGAGAAGATGGAGGAGAAAGAATACAAAACCAAAATAACAGAAACTAAACAAACTGTATTGCTGATAAACTCTGCTAGACAACCCAGGGCTTAAGCCAAAGAAGAAGTACAAGGTAAGAAAGTGGAACAGTAACTTTTAAACTATTTATGATTTATGACTAGAACACACAACATCTGTCAAAAAAATTCTTCAGTGGCACACAGGATCTAAGCCAAGCTGAAGGAGCTGATAGAAGGTACTGGTGTCCTTCAGAGATGGAAAAAAACTAGGGAAACTGGAAAATCTGTGTGAGTGGACTTTATACTCTTGCTGAAGTGTTTTTAATTAAACAGATCAAATTTAACTTTCTATATTAGTGCTATACGTGGTCAGCTTGCTGAATGGGATCTTTCTGCATAGGCATTCTCACAATTTTGTCTTTTCTGTCTTTTCTGCTTTGAGGTCAATGTGCCCTATAAACATACATTAAAATCTATAACTTCCCTATGCACTGAGTATACTCTGTCTTATTTCTTGCTTGTAAATGTGACACAACTTAGGTAGTACACATGATGGAACACTACAACACGGTGAGAAAACAAAGTCCAGAATCACTCTTTTCAAAACTTCACACAAAGACATACACTTTTGCTTGTCTAGTCCTCCATTTTTATTGCTGGATAACCAGAAACAAACACAGATCACTGGACCTTGCCCTGCATATGTCTATCCCTGATTCAAGTGCCATAACACAATCATAAAATGAGATATTGTAGTGGGTCTGGCTG
>VZZY01021816.1:9970-23965 GCA_013400335.1 Eurystomus gularis | reverse complement strand
GCTGTTTTCCTAGGGATATTTGTCAGTATTATGACATTTTTAGGGATTTAATTCTCTGTGTTTTTCTCTTTTGTCTCAGGTTTGTCTTCAAAATATGCTGCTAGCAGAACCACTACATAGTGATAGTCCACTGTCTAAAAATCTCACCAGTTTTGGTCAGTAAGGAGTAGCTTCAGAAGTCATATACTCTAAAACAACAGGGATACCATGACATTACTGGGCAAGTATTTGCTAAATGTTTGTGTGCCATATGTCTAAGACAGGTGAAGAACTACCTTTTACCTAGTTTTCTCATGGATGACCTAAAAAATGTGACTATGGGAAGTATCTATCAAAGAATAAGCAGAAGCTGATTTCAGGTGCTCAACAGTGCACAAGGATTGATTACCATTTGCTATTATACCAGAATATGCCAGTAGTACCAAAAATTCTGAAATGGAATGACAAAAATTTGAGACTGACTCCTCAAAATCAGGTAAACTATACAGGCATTCTATCGGAAACATGTCATTATTATCCTGACTTGTAGAAAAAAATAATCCTTTCTGTTAACCTTCTGGGCATAGTCAAAAGTCAGAAAGCCAGTAAGACATGTTGAGTATTCAGGAAAGAAACTACTCCATGCAGTAGTACCAAAGAAATTGTTTCCAGAAGATTTATCTCCATGACACTATTACAAAGCCCTATGTAGATGTTACAGAAACCATCCTTTAAAAAGTTACAAAGGAAGACTAGAAGAAGAAGGTTGCAACAGGAATACCTCATATTCACAATTGCTGCTAATCACAGTAGCTATTAAGTAATGATACTATTACTATTTGTAATAGGATGACACCCAGAGAACCAAATATTAGGGCCAAATTGTTCTGTGCCCGAAACATCTGTTCAAAACACATCCCAGAGGATTATAAAGTCAATCCAAAGGCAGACCAGCAAAGACATGAAATAACTGATCTCCCACATGACTTCAAGCAAATAGGTTGTTCAGGGCTAAAAGATGTTCTTCGTGAAGTTCTGCTTAGCAAGTCGTGCAGTGAACACTGTGCTACCCAGGTTTAGAGATATCAGAAGTTCTTAATGATTAAATCTTTCCCCTGTTTCTTCAGTTTTCTGGAATAAGAAAATAATTTGGAGTTTTCACAAACCTTTTTTTTTTTCTTTTTTTTTATTTCACTGGTGAAAGGGGAGGTAGGAGAACAACAAGCAGTGGATGATAAATTGAATAACTAGGATATTTGGATGATGACTAGAATATTCTGCATGCTCAGACCCAAAATAGTTTATTTCACTATTTAAGAACTGAGATAGATGCAAACATAATTCTAAAATTATATTTCCTTATGGTGTATTTGTCTCAGAACACTGGAACATAATCTAATGAATTATATCATGAAATCTTGCAGAGATTAGGGTCTAAAACCTTGCCAGCAGATGATGAACCTTCTGAAAATTGCAAAGATGACTACAGGAAGGATTATTTAAATACAAATATTTTCTTTAATGGAAGCACAATCAAATCTCATTAGGAATGTTCATATTACCAGTTTATATGAGTCTTCTAATGCTGTTTTAATTTTGCAATATTGATTTTAAATGATAGTGTAAAAAAAAAAAAAGAAATAAAAGGAAAAATATTGGGTCTTATATTGACATTGCTGTAAGAGCTTCTATTCCATCATTACATAGGTCATTTTCTGGCAGTGCTTTTGCATATTAACAATGCTGCACTGGATGAAACACGCTGTAAAATTCCAACCATACACTAATATGTTAATCTTTCTCTAAAATTCTATATAGCAAGAACATTATGTATTAATTCTGTATTTCTACCTTCTCAGGTTCTTCATGGTCAATATATTAATATTGAAACTATTTTGATAAAATAGTGCACATTTACTGTCCCATTGAAATATATTTATTCAAACAACATCCTTATTACTATATTAAACCATAAAATTCTAGTTGATATATGACACTATTTAATTAGATTTGATATATTACTGAAATATACCTATGCACTGTTTCTACATACTTAATTCATTGTACATTAAATTACAAGATATCAAATAATAAATTCAAATAGGAACTCAAGCATTTCAGAAACTCCTTTCCTGAATATTTAAATGAATGATTGTATAAACAAGTACTGACTTTTATACCTGAGGTCTACAGAAGTATTTAAATCTATTTATCTGAAGTGTAACAATATATCAGTTTAAAAAGAACCATAAGAGGGATTACTATATGACTAGAAATATTTTTCTCCTCTCTGATTCATATATAGTAGATCATTTAATAGCAGACACATATGCTTAGATATTAATATGCTTAGCTAAAGTAGTTTCTTTTGAAATTACTATTTCTGGTCCAGAATTCTGTGAACAGTGATCTGAGAACTGTTTAAAAAACTCATAAAAACAAAGAAAAACTATATTTAATTCCTTTGAACCATACTCAGCATTAACCTAGAAAGATAAATACTTGTACCTTTAAATACACATTTTAAACATTCATATGTAAAAGACTGATTAATAATCATACAGCTGCTATATGTTATTGTCTTCCATTACATTCAATGTTTTGAAGATATCACTGAATAGGCTATATTGCATTTGAAATTCCAGATCCACAAAAACCACAGATAAAGTTAACAGTTGTCAGTACTTAGCCTGCCTCCTAGATGACAGCATTTGCTATAAAGGAATTAGTCCTTCATAGTATTAATGTGTCAGAAGTCTTCAACCAGAATAACTACATAGCCAGAGCATCATCCTGGTATTTTTTGGATGGGCTCTTTCTATCAGATAAATTGATGAGATGAAGACAAAGTAAAGTGGTTATCAGTGACTTTATACAGAAAAGTTATAGGGATAATTTTCATTATGTCAATGTGCCATCTTACACTTCTTTGATCAGGTAATGCTAGCATGCTAGATCTTGGTGGGATTTAATTCAGCTGCCCTTTGTCCTGCCACAACCCATTACCAACGCCATTTGTACTGCAACCCCATAGAAATGCATTTGGTTTCCCTTGAGCAGCCATTCACAACCTTTGATTTCACACTCTATCAGCTTTAGATCAGATATATTTCCCTGAGTATGGACTGCCTTTTTGATAGATAACTCTTGCCTTGGAAAGTCTTCCTGTATCAAAGTGTGACAGCTGGGCCAGGGCCAGTTCTTTTTTTGCTGTATGTTACTGGAAGAAATTCAGGGTCGCTTATCAAACTGCTATTCCTTAGGGTAAAAGAGTGGCTGACCACCAGCATTCTGCTGTAAATGGATTGTTTAAAGCCATTTAATTGTGATGTTAGGGAAAGTGCACTGAACAGATGGGCTGGACATTTATGCTAGAGTAAAATTAAGGATAAATGCAAGAGTTTCTTTCCTTTAGACAAAATGTAACTATATATATATAAACACGTACATAAATGTCTGTCAAAGCCCAGGTTCCCATGGTAATGTTTTAAGTGTCAGTTACTAAGAACCAATGCCATCACTTGACCTAAAATTTGTTAACTTGACAAACAGATAAACAAAAAGGAAATCCAGTTGAAGGCCTGAAGACAATTTTGAGTTCCTGAATCCAAAAGTATGTGGAGTGATTGGAGAATCAATTGGTGGAGACCAAAAAGCATGGTCCAACATCAAGGAATAATTAACTTTAAGGGAAGATTAAATGGGCTGTATTTGTTCACAGAAAAACAAAAATCAAGGCGCAACATGATCACAGCCTTCAAATGCATGAAAGTCTTCTGCAAAGAGAAAGGGAACTGTGGAGCTAAAGTACAGATGGTTTGGTCTGCAATGAAGGCAGCACGTTCTGAAAGGGAGCAAGAAGTCCCAAGTCATGTAGTAGGGAGAAGTGAAATACATAGCACAAGTACAGTGGGAACTTAAGAAAACGGACTTTGGTGATGGAAAGACCAAAGACCTTTATTACCCGTTTGCACCTAGTTTTATAGCTCTTCGCTCAAGCATGCAAAGCCACAAATGTTATCATTGGTTCAATGCATGCAATCACACGTTACATTAAGCATTGTCATTGGCTCTGTTCTATCAGCACGAGCTTCTTAAAACAGCCAACATCCACATCTGTTTCTCACACTTTCTCTTTTGTTGTTTACTGTCACTTCAAGGGCAGAGTGCTGTTTCATCAAGGTCACTAAAGCTCACGTCTAATCCCACAACAAGCTGGTCTGATGCACAGATGTGTCAAAATGCATTAACCTGCCATTTAATTCCTGCTGCCTCATAAAAAACCAATTTATGTCATGATAGGAAAACACCTAAGAGAAGTTGTATCCACCATGTAAGAAGCATAAGAAAAGGCAAGTAAAAGAAAAAGGGTTATAAACTTATCAAATCATACCACTGGACCACTGACAACAAAGTACAAGCAAGTATTTGTCAGCAACACTTCTGTAGCTGATCATGTCTTTGAGCAGGGGATTATCATAAACTTTGGAGGACCATCCCGGAATTGGGACATAGTAATCATCAGATCTCAAATCTAAAAGGAGGTTCACAAGCATGACTGACCTTATCATGTGATGTATTAACATGATACAATAAGAATTGAGAGTACAAGAGATCAAAGTGAAAAGTGTATGGATGCTGAAAGTTCTTTCTTATGGTACCTTAGACACCTCCCCTTCCTTGCCACCTGGAACACAGCTGTCTCTTAGTAGTCCACTACTTTCCATTTTGACCCTTACAAAAGGGATGAAAGAATGACCCAGAGCTCAGGAGTTAATGCTCTTAGAAAGCTGGTTAATCTTTCACAGATAAGAATTGCACTCATGATGCACCTGTTAACATAACCTTTATTCATAGTTTTTATTCCTACAAAAATTTAGCCATTACCTAGAAAGGCAGAAAATAATTTTATACAACCACCATCTTATTGTTTGAGTTCATTTAATGACATATTGTTTTATCTTGTATTAAAAATACAGTTAATAGTTAATACTTGAGGTTCCTCTTATCCTACCACTTGTTAACTGGGAGAACCCCCACCTCTCTGCAACCTCCTTTCAGGTAATTGTAGAGAGTGAGAAGGCCTTCCCTCAGCCTCCCTTTCTCCAGGCTAAACAACTCCAGTTCCCTCAGCTGCTCCTTGTAAGACTCATGCTCTAGATCCTTCACCACCTTCATTGCCCATCTTTGGACATACTCCAGCACTCAACAGCAGCCTAGGCTAAAGCTGGAACTTAAATCCTTTGAGCTTGTCATAAACTGACTTTCCAGATTCATTGATGCATGAAGATGTCACACTAAAGATCATACTGATCTTTTCTTTCATAAGGAGGTGCTCAAGTGAGTTGTCTTTCTTAGATTTCCCATCTCAAGTGAAAGAAAATGGAGTCTCGCAGGAAAGTAGCCTCTCAGAACTCTACATCTCACTGTGTTTGCCTCAGTTTATTTTTTATTTTTATTTTTTCACCTTCAGTTAAAGCTAATTGCCTACTGTCAGGTTTGGTCACAGTCTCACCTGACCATGTAGTCAATGTGCAGATTAAATGAAAGTCACACTACATAAGTCTCCTGTTTGTCTGCCAACACCAAGAATTATCACTCTGGAAGAGATTCAGGCTTCCTGGTAAATTCTGCTCTCTCTCACTGTGTCTGCAGCACCCAGGAGGGATGTGTAAGGAGAGAGAAGGAACCAGGACTCAAAGCTGTGGAGTACTGGAGTAACTCAAAGATCTGAGCTTCAGCTGACTGAACAGCAGAGGCTGGGATGAGCAGCACTTGTCAATGGATGACCCCCAGTGTCTTGGTTTCCTCAGCATTAACAAGAGAAAGATTCTAATTTATAATTCCAACCAGCTCTTAAAATGTTATTGATGCAGCAAATCTGGGTCTTCTTGCTGATGGTGGACATATTCTCCCTAGAAAACCCAAAGTACTGGGAGAAGAGCATGATCAGGTGTTGTGCTCTAATCTGTAGTGCTCCAAACTGCCTTTACCTTAACCCAGGAGTTTTCAATCTTATTTTCTCCCCCTGTCCTGCTGAGGAGGAAGAGAGAATGGCTTGGTGAGCACCTGGCAGACAGCTAAGGCCAATTCGCTACAGTTGGTTTTGGTACCCAATATAGACCTTTCAAGGAATTTGAGATAAGCATAGGAACTGGGGCAAATAATGGGTAAAACATGGACTGAACATTGTGCGGAATTTTTGTTTTAATTTTGGTGAAGGGACAAGGGATGGACTTTGCATAAATTATCCATCTTTGCTGGTGTTGTTATTTTGATTTTGGTGCGGGGAATTCTTTTGTTGATGTAAGTGAAGATTGTGAAGATCGTAGATTGTGTGATGAATGTATATTTTAATGATAATTCTTAATTATGTGATTCACAAAGGTAAGGAATGAAATGTATGGCATTCACAGGGAAAGTTTTGGTAGTGGAAGGGGCTGCAGGGGTGGCTTCTATGAGCAGAGACTAGAAGCTGCCCCCGTGTTGGACAGCTCTGAGATTTCTGTGGTTACTGGAATCAGCATTTTGCACATGTGCTTTTTTTGAATGGACTATTCCATCTACTCCAGGTAAAGGAATTATTGTTCTGATGCTGGTTAGAAAGATAGGATACTGAACTGTGAAGCTTCATTCCCAGAACTGTTACTTCTGCTTAGTGCCTTCAAGACACACACTGAAGATGTATTCCTCGAGCAATTTACACTTTGTCTCAGGAATTCTTGACTTAGCAATTGTTGGAAGTAAGTGAGACTGTGCTTGAGTTTTCCCTCTTTCTTTCTTTGTACATGCTTTATTAGCAAATACTGGATCCAGAATCCTGGTCAAGAGTCTTTGATTGAACCTCTAGAGCCATTCCTGTTAGGTCTGCTGCTGCCACAGAACCTCCTTGTGTATCATCTCAGTCTTCAGAGAGGAAGGTGTGAGCATCAGAGCCAAAAGAACATAGCAAGTGGAAGGGAGAAATCCAGAAGACAGCTCTCACCTAACTCAGATTTTGTTTTACCTCACTAAGGACTCTCTTAGCTCATGTATTTAGACTACAATAGTCTTCAGTTCAGGTACATTCAGTGCTATTTAGTCATCCAGTTGTCTGTTTTAATGGAAATGCAAACACTAGCACATAACTCAAAGACTAATGTGTCTATTTACTCTATTTCTCTCCCTGATTGAAAAATGTCAGAAAAGACTTCTGTTTTGTAAATGATTTCTTCCAGTTGTAAGTCTCCAAGCAGATGTGGATTATTTTTCTCCCTGTTTGCTAAAATAAGGAATAATTAGCTCCCAACTTTCTTAGGGTTTCGGATTACAAAGTTTACAAAAAAATGATGTCTACTAAGTTTATTTCATACATTTACAGGACAACTGTGAAGGATAACATTCAGAGGAGATGCGTACAGATGAAACTAAACATATTTTTTCCTTGGGATAGTTTTATTTACTGGTTCCTGCAGTTTTGGAGGTAAAAATATGTTTTATTTCTGTAACTGAAGTATTTAATTTGAAAATTGTGAGATTCCATTTTCCACATAATTCTTTGAAGTGGAACTTAATTTTAGATGTAGTGCTTTGCGCAAGTTATATGCAACTATGAATGAATGAATGAATGACTGTGAATGAAATATCAGTGCCATTGTAACCAGTGGAGCAAAAATTGTTCCTTACCAATAACACGTAAAAGTTCATTACAGTAACAATTTTCTTAAATACTGCTTCTAACTTATCTTTCTTTTGAATGTTTTATAGTACAGTATTCCCATCAAAATGAAATGCACAATTCAGTTTCTAATGAATATTTTTAGATAAAAGGAGATTCTATCTGACATTAAATTTGATGCTAAAGATCAGAGGATCTAGGCCTAGCTATTGATCACAAGCAATACCATCCATATTACCACCATTGTTAAGTACAGAGAAGTGTTGTAGATAGGAGCTTTGGGATTTCTCTGAAGACAGAATCTTCCAAGAAATCACGGATAGATTGAAGGTAAAGAATCTTGTGCTGAAAAATAACTTCAGACAAAACAGACCTGCTGGACAAAAAAAGATATGGATCTGTTGGAGCAGTTACAGAGGATGGCCACAAAAGTGATCAGAGGGTTGGAATTACTTCTCCTATGAAGAAAGGCTGTGAGTGTTAGGGTTGTTTGGCGTGGAGAAGAGAAGGCTCTGGAGCTACCTATTCCAAACTTTCAATACTTAAAGGGGGTTTATAAGAAAAATAAACTGACCCAGGGAGTCAGTCTTTTTAGCAGGGCCTGTTGTGGCAGGACAAAGGGTAATGGTTTTAAAGTAAAAAAAAGGTAGATTTAGATGAGATATAAGAAAAAATTTCTTTAAAATGAGGGTGGTGAAATACTGGAGCAGGTTGTTTAGAGAGGTGGAAGATGTTCCATCCCTGAAAGCATTCAAGGTCAGGTTGGGTAGGGCCCTGACAATCTGACCTGGTTGAAAATGTTCCTGCTTATTGCAGAGGGGCTGGACTAGATGACATTTTAAGGTCCCTTCCAACTCAAACTATTCTATGATTATATTTTAATTACTTACTGAAGAATTAATTTTTGTATTACACAGCATGAACAAGCCAACCTCACTCTCTGTCCATCAACATGAACAATATTAAAAATGGATAGTCTGACATGGGAATTAATGTCAAAAAATATTGTTTTCCATGTCCATAAGGAAAAAGTAGCAAAATTAAATTGATTTAATTTAGACTATTGCATTCTTAAAAACAAAGCACGATTTGTTTCTGCATATTCATTTGGTTTAACCTATTTTATGTTTAAAAGGTCACACCGATTAAATTAATAGGAGTCTGTTAAGTCTCTGTTTAATAAAAACACATTACCATTCTAACTTAATATCCTTTTATTTATATAATACACAATTAAAAATAATACAAACCAGGAAGATTCCTAAAAAGGTTCAATTTTACTTGACTTAGCCCACTATTTCTTAACTCTGTGTTAAAAAAATCTGTAACAGAAATACTGTACTGTAACAAAAAAAAAAAAAAAAAGAAATTTGCCTCTTTCCTTATCTAGAGTCATTGTACTGATGTTAACAGTGTAATTCTCTAGCCAGATGGGGAAGAAATGTCTTTGTTTGAATAATGGATGACTTTCCTTTCTTTTAAACTAATTTACAATCTCATGTGTTTTCAAACATTGCAATATGTTCCTCTGATCAATAGTATACATTCCTGCATTTACCTTTGCAAAACTTTAATAGACACAAACAGTTCACAAGATAAATAAGTGTCATATTTAACCCCATAATGCTTTTCACCTTTCTGGTCATAAACCCCTGCTTATTTTTACAGCAGTCAGCTACCATTAAACTTTTCTTTGAACTATTTCAATATACTTTCTCTGCCTCTTGATAAAAATTGCAAAAAATATTACTTCATAAAATTGCTCCTAAAAAATCTGACATTTGGATTGAAATTTTTCTTCTTTGAGGATGACTTCCACTATAGATACATATAGGGATGCTCAAAAGTCCTTGAAGAAAAATGAAGGGCTCTCATCTGTTTGCATTATCTTTACATCAAAGCTCAAGTCTTTAGAGAGCAAAAGTGAGGTTGGCTGTTTCAGTCTTTATCCTCAGTTCAGTACGATCAATATGTTTGCTAAGCAAAGGACCAAACTAGTGGCATGAACTCTAACTTTCAATGGACAAAGTGCATTACAGGGTAGAGTTTCAAGCCTGTCTTGGAAAGCTGATCCTTTTTACAGCCTTCTGATCTCCTGTTTGAGTTGAATAGAGTTATGGAGATTCTCTTGACTTCATAAGATTTGTCTTTCTATTATGTCTTTACTGTTAATAAATCCTTATTATTAGATCCTTATTATTTTTCTTCACAATAAGTAATGAAATAGCAAAAATTGTCGACATAACTGCTAATATGTATACTGAATTCTTCTGACTTTGATGCTGGAGTTTCCTCAACATTCATCTGAGAGCGTAGACAGACATTTGCAAAAATGTTTACAAATTGTAAAGATGCATCAGATTACAGATGAAATAACTGGATTTTTTTGAAACCTCATACAGATGAAATACATCACTCACTGTATCTTATTCTCCTATTTAAAATGCTTCAACCATCAACCAAAGAGCAGAACTACTGTCATAGACTTTCCATGGCTATGTACAAGACATAGTCATTTACAGCCAACCTGTCACAGAAAATTATTTATTTAAACTATTCAAGGACTAACTAAACCCAACAATTTTCAAGTGAACAGTGCTGTCACTTCATAGTCAGTTTGGTAACAGAGAATGATTATGACAGATATTAATTAACCTTGACTAGCTCTGTTATCAAGATTTTATTCCAGTGGATTTAGTTTCCTGCAGCATTCCTTTTATGAACTTAGGAAAAGAAAAAAAATACTATAAGAATTTTTCTTGAAAGTCAACTGTAATAAACTGTGAGCAACAGTTTATCCTATTATACCCAAGAGGGCCAATAGCAATTAGGTAGCATTTTTCAATCTTATCAGCACTACCACTACTACTACTACTTATTATTGAGTAGCTCTTCTGTTCTACATTGTCTCTAACTCATTGTATAGATCTTGCTCTGGATAGTTTTGCTTTTGAAACTTTTGAGAGACAAATCATGATAAAAACATCTTTGCCATTTTTATAGTCAACTAAATCATGCATTAATTTAACATTGTCAGCAGTAATAAGGGCTGAGCTGTCTCCTGACTTGAGCCTTACCTAACATTTTGTCAGAACTTGGACACAATTATATTTGTCAGCCAAAATGACTGGCTCCTGGAAGTCTGCTCACTGGAGGCTCCTTCTGACACTGAGAACTGGCACATTTTACCAAATCAGCTGTGATGTGGAGGTGGGAGGAAACAAGGAACTGCACAGCAGTAGGGTTAATACTGCATCACGTGGCACAGATTCTGCATGCTACACTGTACCAAGCTAACAAAAGTCAGGGAGAGATGGAAGTTCCCTTAATTGTCTCACAAGATCTTTGTTCTCAATAGCACAATTTATTGAGAGGGACTAATGGTTTGATAAAGATTAATAAACTTGATAAAATGTAGCAAAAATCAACAAAAAATTAATTGAGGTTCAATTTGATGGCAAGGTCACTACATTACTTACTACAAAGCAAATAACTAAAGAAAGCAGAAAGATTATAATATTTGTGTTAGTAACTAGATCTACAAAGATATATATGTCTATTTACAGTAAAAATGATGTGGAGTTGGGTTAGGGTGAATTCACAGAGACTCAGGATAGACAGGATAACGGTAACCCCCACTGAGTTACCACATTTTCAGAATAGACTCCCTTGCTTTCTAAACTCCTCCTCAGAGAGGAGCCTAGGTGTGACTAAATCTATTCTTAGACCCACTCAATAGTTTATGACTAAGAATGTCGAGGGGGATGACAGGGAGGGATATTGGTGGTAAGGGATGCACACCCATTCAGTCATGAAGTTCAGAATAGACTCCCTTGCCCTCTGAACTCCTTCAGAAAATGAGGTTAGATCTACCCCTAGTCCCAGACCTGGTCAACAATTTATGTCTAAGAGGATTAGGGTATTGGGACTTCAGTGTGGTGCTTTGTGCAAACTGATAGCAGCGATTTAAGTATGTTAACACCAATATAGTAACTCATAAAACAGCAATGTTTAATTAATCAAATCAATAACCAGTTATAATAGATGCAGTGATTCACATAAGGTTTTACAAACTCACTAAGCAAAAAACAGACAACACATACACACACACAGAGCTATGTACGGATATAGAGGTTAACCTATAATTAGGATATTTCTGCAGATTATAATAAATTTGGGTACCCTGGAATGTTTAGGATTTTTGCAAAAAGGGAGACTCATGTCTCCTTCTGTTGGCTTATTGCAAGCAGATGACAATCCACCTGATTGGTCTTTGCAGACGGACAGTGATTTTTCCCTTCATCAGTCTTTGTAGTTGAACAGTGATTTTCCCTCTGTATTGTCTTTACCAGTGGACAATCAGAGCTTGGCCTAAGAGGCATCCCAGCTCAGGGGGAGATGCCAAGACTCAGCCCACTGAAATCCTAGAGAGCTCCAACAGGCCTCACTTTAGGATCAGTATTTATAGGGTCACCAGATGATTGACTTTGGTCAGTGCTAGACTAGTACTTTCACACTGTGGCCATGAATCTTACCAAATTAGCTTGTCTCTTACCTAATGGGGGCCTGTGGTCCCTCATTGGTGCCTTCCCAAGATATTCAGGAATTGTGGATATGGTTAGGGGGTGCCTAGCTATTCCATTTTGCTGCCTCCATTTCCAGATGGTGCAGGGAATCTGTTTAGTTTCTTGTTGGCTTTCAAAGGGTCAGAATGTACTGACCTTCAGAATGTACCAACCTTCAGAATCTACCAAGATCTCCCAGCCTCCTACACTGAGGAACTAAGCAGTGATAGTACTGTTTTCACAAAGTGGCTTAGGAGTTGGTTTCACAAAGCTGCCCAGAGCCAGGGGGATCCTGTACCACTACATGAGGTGATATACAAAATTTATGAGCACAAGTAATATAATATAATTGGGAGTTTGTTTTGTTTTTCATTATTAGTATCACTTTAGTACAGGGCAAACAAGAAAAATTTCAGTCCATACCGCTCTGTTTTCATAAACTTCCAAAAATACTCAGTATTTCAGAACTTCCAGGATCTGAAATGTTATCTTGTGTGAAGCTACCTGACAGTATTTGTGAACAAAAAAGTTAAACATTTAAATACTGTTCACACATTATAGTGTTGCTTAAACTTTTAAAGAATTATTCTCAGATATAGAAAACAGAGTCGGAGTACAATTGCTAAGTGATTGTGTGCCTAGTGTTATTAGACAGCAGATGCCACCTTACTTTGGACAAATATTGTCCAAAGCTAACCTCTTGTGGTGTCACATCCTGCCTTGTTTCTACTCTGTTCCCATGTGTATGCAATGCTCTGCTCCATCCCCAAACTCTAACTCTTCTGCTGTATTATATTCTAGTCATAAGAGGGTGAAGATTGTTGGTCACCATGAAGTACAGAAGCAGAGGATTTATGTGGTTCAGTAGTATCTAAACTCTGTATATGAGGAGAGGCAACACCAAAAGTTTAGTTACTACTGACTGTCCAGACTTATGAAGCAAGTTCTCTGGAAATTGTGATGAGAAAACCTTGTAGTCCCTGAGGAAATCTATAGTTTTGGCAGGTTTGTCTGACTTAGCAGTACAAAAGCTTGCCATTCAACTTTTTCTGAAGCCAAGTGCACCGCAGGATAAATTACACTCACGAGAAAGCTCAGTGTGTGTCCCATAGTGCTGTATCATTCAGAAGTACAACAAAGGCAAGTAGGTTCATTGGAAGTGTAGCTGCTGATACCTTTTATTAATAATGTCTGGCATTCACGATGCTTGAGCTCTGCTTTTGTTCTGTTGAAGGATGTGTTTAAATAAGGCAACTAGATGACAAGGGAGGCTGTTTAGGAAAAAAAAAAAGAAAAGATACCACAGAGCTTCTACTGGTAGGAAGTGTCCCCATCTTCCACCTCCCATTCTTTTTCGAATGAAAAAAGAATTGTAATTCTATCATAATTTTCAGAAACTGCTGATTTTTAAATTAGTTGTAATCTAGATTTTTTTTTACTCAAAGTGGTTTTGATCAATGATTTTGGTAAAAAGGAAACAATGTTAATATTGCAATTAACTATAACCACTAACTTATTTCTGAAGAAGACATGACAAACAAAAAGACTTGCTTTGTTTTCACATTTTGTGGGTATAATCAGTAAATAAGCAGTGTCTCAAATGTTCACCAAAAAAAATGGATTTTGTAGCATCTGCCTTTCTTGTAGAACTGAATTAATGAATACTGAAAGGAGAAAGATAGCTTGCATTTAACAGTGGCGTGCTTATGGTTTTAACTGCTGTTTGTGTATCTGAACTGGCTTTAATCTACTTATTGTGGAGTAAAAGATAAGTGGTAGGTTTGCAATTAGATT
>VZZY01021813.1:0-10738 GCA_013400335.1 Eurystomus gularis | reverse complement strand
CATCCATGCAGGGCTCTTAGCACACCTACCTGATTTTTTACTCAAGGGAACACACCTATCTTGGGCTTGGAGGAAGTGGTATTTAAAAATTGACCAACTTTCTTGGGCTCCTTTACCCTCCAGAGTCTTAGCCCATGGGATTCCTGCAGGTAGATCTTTGAATGTAACTAAACATAGGACTATATAACTAAATATAGGGCTAAGAAATCATAATATAACTAAACGTAGGGCTATCTGTTAAACTGTGATAATTTCTGCATAAAAAGGAAGTTGCAGAAACGGCTGAGTAAGCTAGGTGTAGGATGAGGGCAATATATGTAAGTATACTGTAAAAAAGTGGGTTTTTTACTGGTTAGATGTCTTAGTACTGCTCATAAAAACAAATAAAGCAAAGTGCCTCACACACTGAGTTGTTCTTTTCTTGAATGACCTTTGTGGGCTCCAGTAAAACTGATTTCTTCATCTTTCCTTCCTGACAAGAAGGGAAACCTTAAGAACAAAGAAAGAGTTGTTTCCACATACAGAGCTCAGAAATGTTCTGATATGCTGTTATTGTTATAAACTTGGCTGTAAACTACCAAGCTTATAAACAAAAAGTGGCAGTCAAATATACTCCTTTCATCGTTTTTTATCCCCAGATTTGTTCCCCTTTCTTTTTTGTATGACTATGGCAACAGCCATTAATGAAGCTGCCACAGGTGTTTTTATGCCAGCACTTCTTAGGTCTGTTAGTTGACCAAATCCATGCACCTGTCACTTTTTCATTAACTCTTAAGTTATTCCTATTTTCTAGCCTACAGAAAAAACAACATGCAACTGATATTTGAAGCAAATACATGGGCTGCAACCTAAATCTCAACACACCTGACTACACCTGAACAATGTCTATTAGCTATTTAAAGTTGTGATAATTCATGGACTGAATGTAGTACGAAGCTTATGAAAGCCATGTTTCTTCCATTCAGTTAAATTTTCCTTTAAAATTGAGATTTATAATTTCTGCTGTTTATTTCTCAAAATTGTAAAATAAGGATGGCAATAATTCATGTCTCTTCTGCCTGAAAACAGCTCAAGCCCTGAACATTTTCGGCTTTGTTTGTTGATAAAGTATAGTAATTCGGTATAGGTGCAAAAAAACCCAGAGGCTCTGGAGTGAATGGTTTTAGTACTTTTCAGTTCTGAATCCCTCATCTTCTTTAGGTGTCTATTTTGTGTAACACACCCAGAGTGATTTTTGCTTGTAAAGTTTTAATGCACATCATACAGCTACCACAGAGGCTGCTTTGCAGTGTTTTGTTTTGCTTTGTTTCCGCATATTTGCTGCCCAGCTGATTTATGATTTCTCAGATCGCAAGGGCCACATTGTGGGTGAAATTGGTTTTTTCTCAAGAAATATTATTCCTTCTAAAGGAACAGAGACTTGTAAATATCTCAGAGCTCTTAAAAGCTTGAAGTTGCAGAGACATGTTGATTCAAGAAATTTATCACTTTGGGGTACTGTCTGACACATACACTGACTAGGAAGAGCTTATTAACAGAACTAGTGATTATCCCACCATGAAAATGTTCATCTTGGTAAGTGACTTCTGATAGCATTAGCTCAGATACCTTTCTTTCTTCCATTAATTCTCAGCTGGATACTGTAGGGAATAGTCTTTCCTGCAGAATACAGTGAAGAATCAGGCTCGGCTTAGTGTAGGACAGGTACAACTAGAATTTGAATTAAAGCATACTATTCACAGGTAATATAGCCTATAACTTCATCCTTAGTACTGTATGGTCATTAATGCCTTTAAAAGGATTGTTAGGGTGCCATTTCACAACATGCTACGTCTGATCTAACAATGAACTAGATATACCAAAGCAAGGATCCTATCAGGATGTCCAACCACAAGTATCTATCTTGCCATGCATTTTCCCCTCCTCCTCATGTTGAAAGTAGGGATTGTGTGAGCTCATGATATGTTCAGCTCACTGATCTAGGTAATCCCTAACTCAGCAAAATAATCAGTCTCATTCATTATAGTCAAATGAATACCAAAGTCTGTACAAAGGAAACAGCGTAGAAAGCAGAAGAGTTCCTTCTTCAGAGAGTACATAATCAGAAACATTCTGAATATTGTTAGGGATGAGAAAATGCCTTTAACAAGCATGTCTTCTGGCTGTTAGGAGAAGCACAAGCATCCCTGATGGTATTTTTCTAGCTCTACGTAATGAGAGAAGGGAGCAAACTTCATTTCCAAATGTTATAGACTATAGTTCTCCTTTTTAATTATCTTATTATTTTACTATAATAGTTTATTTCTCAGCTCTGTCAGGGAATGATGTACACACTCTCTTGAAAGGTAGAGAACCCCTAGCTTCAGTCCAGATATCAAGGAAATAGAAATAAATATTTGCAATGCAGCAACCACTTTCAGTAACTGTAAGAGGTCCCCATGCTTGGAAAGGTCTGCAGAGAAGTGAGATTGAGCAGCATGGGAAGTGGTGTGACAGGCTGTTGCATGCTGTGCATGACTCTTCTGGGTGTCCCCTCAGCACAACTCTTGTGCCTTGACACATCCTACACACCAGTAGTGCTCAGCTTATCCTGGCAGCATGAACAGAGCTTTACAACCCCTTTCCCAAGTGTCTAATGTTTTGTGATACAGCAGAAGAGTTGCACCCCCTTCTTCCTTTCTCCAGTAAATCAGAATATCCTTGGACTTCTCATTTCTTCTTCCTTTCTTAGTCCCACAAACATGTGACATCACCCCACTTCAAGGAATTGCTTTTCTCTCCTTAGTCACCCCAAATTTGAGACAGCTTGCATTAGAGCACAAATCCTACTGCCTTTAATGGAATGTGCTGCTTAGGTTTATGGTTTCTGGGGAACTTCTGCTTTCTTCAAATACTCCTTACATGTGAAGCTGCATTATTTTGCTTCAAGAAAAAATAAGAAAAAAGTGAAATCCTAAAAACTGAACTAAACAAAGAAGTGAACATTACTTGCAAAGCAGCCCTCTGAAATTACTATGGTGAAATTTGAAGTGTTTGGTTCTCACTATGTTTGCTTTTGTTGGTCAATTTGTAATTGTAGTGGGTCTGGCTGAGCTGGTTTTCCACATAGCAGCAGTGTTTTGTGCTGGGAGCTAGAAGGGTGTTGNGTCTTGGAGCCCTGCTTCCCAGAGAGTGGCCAGACATTGCCTACTGATGGGAAGTAGAGAATAAGTTTGTTTTCCTTTGCTTCCACATGCACGGATTTGCTTGGCTTTACTTCTATTATTATTAAACTGCTTTTGTTTCTCATCTTATTTTCCTCCCCTTTTTTTGCTCTGCTGAGAAGGGAGAGGGGAAAAAGTCGGAGTGATAGAGCGGCTTGGTGGGCACCTGGCACTCTGCCAAGGTTAACCACCACAGTAATTTAATTTTGACAAAAATCAAAAGAGATAAATTAATTTTCTCTGTTAGAGAATTCTTCAGAATTTTTGAGAGTTTAATAAAGTTTTCAAAAAATAAGTATTTTTACTCATCTGCATTAGTTATAAAAGCTACCTGCAACTCCATCAGTGGTACATTAGTTGGTTCAGGGACACCATGAATCAAAGGGTTTCAAGGTTTTTAAATCTCTTCTCTTATCAGGGGAGTACAGGCTACTTATTTCTATGAATAAGAAATTTCTGTTCTGAACTCTGTCCCTCCTAATCAACATTGTTTGATGCTACACCTTGTTTCAACAGCTAAGAGCTTCCACAGGATACTAAGTAGGACACCTGGGAAGTTGTCTTTAGGAAGAAATTATATAAACATTGTTGGATTTCAGTTCATCATGATTTTGTGAGTATAAGAAGCCATCCAGAGACATGACATTCTGGAGTAAGGTCTAAAAAATAACAATAAAATGGCAAGAATCTTCTCTAAAGTTAGGCTTCTGTTAAACCATTAATCTTGTTTTATAACTCACGTCACTTTTTACAGTGCCACTGAAGACTAGACCAAATGCTGTCTTCCGTTAATAACCACTGGTGTAAGCCTGTATATCACACAAGCTGCACAAGTTTGGCTCTTCCCAGAGTTAAAAAAAGAAGGTTTGAATACAACTATATTGACTGAAAGAACACCTAATGATGATCCTCCATTGTATTCCATTTGTGATATACAGTAAGATAGACTGAGAAGAAAATCATTTTCTGTTTCCATGTCAACTTGAGATGGAAGAATACAATCAATACTTGTTTTTCACTTTGATGGGACAATTTTATGTCATTATATTTTAGGTAAAGGAAAATCCTGGTGTAGGAAAGAGTATGACTTATCTGGCTATTTTGCTTTCACTTCTATATAATAACTATAAAGACATTAAATGTAATTGATTTAGGTATTTGCTTGTAAAAGTGCATAGGGTAGCAGATATGAAAGCACCATTCTTTTGTGATGGGATAAGCTTTGCTAAGATAATCCTCCCTGAAACCATTCCTATCATCAAATTCTTAAATTTGACACCATAGTAAAATTTCTTCTGTGAGTTTGACCTCTGTACCATTCCACTCAATCTTGCCATCTGAAGCCACTAGTGCTTCAAACATTTAAGAAGGAACCAGTGCCACTCGCAAGGCTGATATGAATATTTGCAAAGCTGAGCTTCATAGAAGGAGGCTCGGAGGAGACTTCAAAAATTTTGAGGGCCCAGCAATCAGGTCTAGAGTGTTTCTGAAATCAGTGCAGATACTATAGAATCATAGAATCATTTAGGTTGGAAAAGACCTCTAGGATCATCTAGTCCAACCTTTGTCGAAGGTATATGAAGCTATATAGTATATATATATATACACTATATGAAGCCCCATCTATAACCTGTTGGTAGGGGCCTGACTTAAATGTGCAGAAGGCTGAATGCAATGAGAAGCATGATGTTCTGCCTGCACAGAGTCTGGTTTTCTCCTTGTCCTGTGTTTGAGAATCTTGGTAAAGTTATTGTCCTTTTGAACATCTCAAGCATATTTTCAGATATCAATTACTAACGATAATGATTGCTCTCCAAATACAAAGAATATGAAGCATGTTATGCCAGTGATTTAATGGGATATAAAGTACTTATACTCCAGAGAAGTCATGAATAGTCTGCCAGGAGCTTTGTTGTTAGTCAGCTCCAAGTAGCTTTTTGCTTAGCATCAAACCTTTATGATCATTAGTTTGAGAAATTTAAGTCTCTAATACATATTAAAAAATTATCCCATGGTTCTGAAAAAACATCTCTGGCTTACAGCATGGTAGTTTTCCAGTTTTCCAAGACTCTTGCTGAAATCTTCAAACATTAATTCTTTACTAATAAAATTTGCATTTTGTACCTGATCAGTCTTAAAAATAATTTTGTAACTTTTACTGTAATAATGTTTTCAGAGAGCTGCAAAATACCCTAAAACAAAGCAACGGCAGAATTTCTTATTATCTTCGCTCTCTGGAAGAAACGTATTGTTCTGCCAACTTGTAAAAAAGTAACAGTGGTACAGAAAATGTATTTGAATACTTTTTTATGCTATTAACTCTCTGTGTAACTTGGCTCATCTTTCAGAAGTAAGCAGAATTGACTGGGTTTGCATGCATTTTGTACTTTAACTTTTTGTATGTCTCTGTTTTGCTTGTGTGCTTCTAATCATTTAGAGCACAGCCGTCAGGATCAAAATACCTGGTTTGGAGTTGCAAGAGATGCATCGAAAGACGTGAAAAAATAAGAGCTTTGACTATTATACACACAAAATTGCTGATGTATGCTTCCCACTGTATGGCACTAAAAATCAAATAACCGGGTAATTTTAGAATTTGTTTGACATCTGCTTTCATTCAGCTTTCAGTGATGTTAAATTACTAATAATACAGTCTAGTGACAGCAGTAGGGTTATACTCCAGGAGCACTACAGATGAGATAAAGAAGATCTTTCATTAAAGTTAGAGAAAACCTGAGAAGAGAAAGCTTATTGTGTGTTGAAACACATATTGTTTGACTAGTGTCTGTTTTGATTTGGGTCTAAGTAGCTCTTCTTGGAAAAGACCAGAGTCATCTATCAGTTCAAGCTGTTATGAGCAATATTAGCGAGGAGCCAGCACAAAAGGGTTGTGATGGATGATAACACAAGCCCCATTCACAGGAAATTAGACTTTCTAAGTGCTGAGGAGAAGCATTACAAAACTCAAGCACCAGTAAATAACTATTTATCCATTCTTTACCCTGGGGAGGCAGCACTAATGTTCCTACAAGCCAGAAGGAATGTTGTTTTAATAATTGAAACTGTGCACTTGGTCTTGCATCCAGATCTTTTGTTTCATTAGACTTAAAGAAAATTCTGATTCTTAAGAGGTTCTTCACAGAGGTGCAGAAATGCATATTGAAGAAAATAGAATACAGATTTTTAAAATACATCTATCAAAATGCATCTTTTTGTCTTTATTTAGTATTAGCGTCATTAGTATTTATTTTTTCTTGATGCTGGTTAGAAAGACACCTCAAATGAGAAAGAAAACCAGAAAGACTTTTATTTCAAAGGCAGCTATTAGTGACATGAACTTTAGTCAAGTGTTAGTCAGATAAGGTTCAGGTAATAAAGTATCTGATGTAGGTAAAGGTTGACATGATTCATTAGTTCTGTGTTTGTAAAATTAGAAATCTTGGTATCTTCTTTAAATCTATGTTATATACCATGATATTCCTTTCTGCACTTGATAAAACCTCCTTGATAAATGTTTACTAATGACTAACTTACTGGAATCATAAGTAGTCAGAACCACCAAGTATCTGGAGGGGAAGAAGATGAAACAAGTGAATCATCAGGAACTTGTGTGTATGTTTTGCTGGGACCTCACTCTCAGTGCTAAATAGCCCCTTTAGAACCAGGATTACTGGTATGATTTATTAGTTTATCAATGGCTACACTAACATATTATAGACTCAAGCAGATGCACAATCATTTGCACTTCAAAGATTTAACAGTGCAAAGTCACATTTGACCCAACTGAAAATCCTTGTTAGGCTGTACTTAGAGATTTATAATTTGCTCTTCTTAGGGCATTGTCATTTTTCATAGAAACATAAAACCAAAGCTAGTAAGTTTTCAGGTAGGCATTTATTCTGTTGCCTAGCTTTAAGGCTTGAGCCATTTCTGACATGTTCTGAAACAACTAAAGCAATGATGAGCCCACAACATGCCTGGAAACTGACTGATTTAAAAAAGCATCTTACTATAAATATTTTCTGAAAAATTAAGCTTATTACTTACTGTCTGTCATCCAACAAACATTAGAAGATTATTTTCCTTTTTGTGACCACCTTGCACAGGGTGAATACTGTCATAGTGTGTCCCTTCAGTCTTACACTCCTTAGACCAAAAAAACACTGCTTTTTCAAGTTGTTTCTGTTAGAGTCCTTTCCATTCCTGATACTCCTCTGTGAATTCACTTGCACAGGCCTGTGTCCTTGAAAAAACTGACATTCCCTGACACATTTGAAGATTTACTAATTTTGCGAAGTCATTCTTTCTTCAGGGAGTACTTTGCACCTGTCTTGACTGACTTGTACCCTTGAGGGTTTACATTTTTTTTTTCCAATTTGTCCAAATTTCTTTGAATTCTACTCCTGTCTCCCATGTGCTTCCAATTCTTCCCAAACAATAGCCAGAACTGTTATTTTAGTCTTACTGTCTGTGTGGTTATTTCATGTAAATTACTGGTATTGGGATATGATCATCTGGAGTACATGTTAAGTTTGGGGCAGAAATGCCTCCTGATCATAGCAAGATCAGCCATTTATGCCCTATAGGCAGTTACCTTTTTTTTTTCCCCTGCTTTTGATATCATCAGTAAGGTCAGCTCAAAGTATTTACAATATTAATGACTTGGTGTGAATATTTGGCCTTTTTTTTGCAGTTTTACTCCATCTGAAACAAAATGCCTGCATTATTCTTTACACAAAAATGCAAATTGTTTATCTTAAAAGTTATATTAAATGACTTTCAAAAAAATCTTTGTAGTTAGCATACTTTAACAGCTACCGTAACATTTCTACTATGAAAATGCTATTTTACGCATCTTGGAATGTGCTTTTTACTCCCTTTTTTATCCTCTGCACTAGAGTGCTATAACACAGATGCAGTTCTGTATTATAATTGCATTTTAGTAACCAAATCCAAACCAGAATAGCCTCAGTGACTTCACTGTAACTGCAATGGTTTATATCTGCCCAGTGTCTGCCTCTCATATTTTTTATGCAACTTAGAATTTTTATGAGTAATTCCATTTCATTTGTGTGACACAATAATATGCAATAGTGATACCCAAGCAATGTCAATCTGTTCAGTCAGTGAAGATACCTCAGTCTCTATGAATATGTATGCATAATAGAATGTGATAATCAGGCCAACTAAAGGTCAGTTCCATGTGCTCTTCCATATAGTTTCTGTCTACATAATTTAGTGTTAGAAATGACATTTCTAACATTGGACAACAGGCTGACCATGAGCAAGCAGTGTGCCCGTGTGGCCAAGAAGGCCAATGGCATACTGGGTTGTATCAAGAGAAGTGTGGCAAGCAGGTCGAGGGAGGTTCTCCTCCTCCTCTGCTCTGCCCTAGTGAGGCCACAGCTAGAATATTTTGTGCAGTTCTGGGCTCCCCGGTTCAAGAGGGACAGGGAGCTCCTGGAGAGAGTCCAGAGAAGGGCTACAAAAATCATCAGAGGAATGGAACATCTCCCTTATGAGGAGAGGCTGAGGGACTTGGGACTTTTTAGTCTAGAAAAGAGAAGACTGAGAGGAGATCTTATTAATGCATACAAATACTTGAGGGGTGGCTATCGGGAAGAGGGGGCTAGTCTTTTTTTGGTTCCTGGTAACAGGACAAGAGGTAATGGGCACAAGCTTCAATATAGGAAGTTCCACTTAAACATGAGGAGGAACTTCTTTACTTTGAGGGTGGCAGAGCACTGGAATAGACTGCCCGGAGAGGTTGTGGAGGCTTTTTAACTGGAGACTTTCAAAACCTGTCTGGACGTGTTCCTGTGCAACCTGCTCTATACGATCCTGCTGTGGCAAGGGGGTTGAACTAGGTGATCTCCAGAGGCCCCTTCCAACCCCTATGACTCTATGATTCTATGATTTCAAATACACCTGTTCTTGGAGAGTATATTGCTTACTGAAAAATTACACAATTTCATCTGCCATCGGTATTATAAATTTATGATTACTGATGAATCATTGTTCTTCAATATTATACATTTTAATCAAGTGTTCCCTGGGGCATGTTTTCATTTCAGATCATTAGTGTGATTCTTATTGGAATGCAGAAAGAAATGTAATGGAAAACAGCCAATAGCGATCTGAAAGGCAACAATTTTTATAGAGGGTTCAAAGTCTATTAGAGTCCCATTTTGACATTTTTAATGAAACAATTTAAGCTAATTTGATATTCTGTCTGTGAAAAGAAGCTGTGTTTTAAGTAGTCACAAAAGACGTTCCTAGAGTACATGGGCCTTTCAAATGTAAGCAGTCCAGTGCTGCAAATGTATGCATGTAGCATATAGGGTTTTGTTCTCTTGCTTTTGGCTGTGACACTTGGTAAAGTGAAAAAAGTTAAACCTTTTCTTGCTGTGTTTTTTTTTGCACAATAGGTTACTGAAAAAACCAGAGGTGCAGGCAGTTTTGAGTATTGGACTGCAGCTTTCGTAAAGGAGGAGGTTAGGTTGGAAATTTCTCTATTCAATACAGTGTATATTCCAAGTAGCCAGCCATAAACTAAGAGAAGTGTAGCCTTCCAGATATCTCAACAAGTCTATCCCTGGATTTGGGATCTGGAAAGAAGTAACAGCTCTGTTAGATACTCTACCATGTTACTTGTATTTCTTTCATTAGAGCTATGTGTTTCAAGGCTTTGCGTCCTAATGCTGAGAATATTCACCACCCCAGTAAATTAATAGTCTTTAAAGTCTTACTTTTCTCAGACTTTATAATATGATTTTATCATTATAAATAAATCATGCTTCTGTCATTCAGCATATTAGCTGTGAGAATGTCATTGTGCTTGCAATTCAACACATTGTAAACATGTCACTCTTTCTACTAGTAATTGCAGGAGGGAGTCATGATAGATAATGTTTCTGTCTTGTATAAGATAGAATTTATAAAATTCAAGGATTTGTTTACTCCTTGAAGGAGAAATGATGATCACATTCTCTGCATCCTTGACATCATTTTCCTTAAGTTTCTCATGAAAGATACATCTAATAATTCAGCATAGCTTTCAGCCTATAAAGCTATATCTTCTTTGGCTTTTTAAATATCATTAGTTTGCTAGTTCAAATTAATCTGCAGAAATGTTCCTTGGTTAAATAATCATAGAATGATAGAATGGTTTGTGTTAGAAGGCACCTTAAAGATCATCTAGTTCTAACTCCCTTGTCATAGGCAGGGACACCTCCCACTAGACCAGGTTGCTCAAAGCCTCATCAAACCTGGGCTTGAACACTTCCAGTGTTCCACCTACAACTTCCCTGGGCAACCTGTTACAGTGTCTCACCACCCTCAGAGTGAAGAACTTCTTTCTTACATCTAATCTGAATCTCCCCTTCTGCAGTTTAAAGATATTACCCCTCATCCTAGCACTACAAGCCCACATAAAAAGTCACTCCACAGCTTTCTTGTAGGCCCACTTCAGATACTGGAAGGCCACAATAAGGTCTCCCCAGAATCTCCTCATCTCTAGGCTGAACAACTCCAAC
>VZZY01021808.1:0-22421 GCA_013400335.1 Eurystomus gularis | reverse complement strand
AGTCTGTTTCCGCACGTCACAACGAGCATAACAGGTATATAAATCCTGACTGAGAACAAATGCACCATAACAAGGTTTGAAACCCTACTCCAGCAGGTCACCTTGACACCCATCTGTCTGCAAGGAATATCAGCAGTGTGGAAAGGCAGCTGGAGAAATGGGATGCTACGGGTGGAGGGAGCTAAACGACCTAGTCCTCCAGGTTGGGTACCATGCCCTGTGTAGCAAAGTCAGGGATGGCCCTGATGGGGCTGGTGAGACACTGACTTGTGTGAAGCATGGGCCAGAATCTGCTTCCCATCTCCTGGAGGCAGTTAAATTGACAGCTCATGTAGCATGCAAAGTTAGTGTCCCCTTTTCCTTGCCTCTGACTGTGATTCTGTTTCAAAAGTGGTTTGTTACTTCTGGCTCTCACAACAGCAATCTGTGTTTGGTCACCAAATGAACTAGTCCCCCTTTGTTGCTCTTGAGTGCTTTCAGTCCCTGCACTCTACAAGGAAAAACACTGGGTCTCGTAAGAAAGAAATATGTACAGTAAATTCAGAAGCAGTTTAAGCATTGTGGCAGTGCACTAAGACGTTTAAGATGCAATTTGAGGAAAGCTACCCTTTGTTGAACTGTTTCACTGCACTCTGATGCAATTTCTTCCTCCTTCCCTTGAGTAACCTATATAATAATCACCATTAGTCTTGGTGTCTGGTATGTGAGTAACAAACATCAGCAATGGTTGGAGGTTGGCTTTGCTGAGGAGGCACGGTGCTTCCACTCTCATCTCCGCAGGAGAGGAAGTCAGCAAACACTGCCAGCCCTCATAAAATAAAGAATTAATGCATCCCGCTGTGCACACAGTGCATTACTCATTGGACAGACACATATGTATCTTCTGGCCAAAGCAGTCAGCAGTCAACGTTACCACCCAGCTGAGATTGCATGTGCTGAAATGTACCATCAGTTGTGAGAAGGGCTGCAGCATTTGGGAATGAGGTGGCAAGGAGTTTCTGCCCTGGGGAAGGTGAACAGAATTGCTCCAGCCATTGTCAGGTATCAGGATGTCAGCTGGGGGAGAAGAGGTGTTTTCCCCAGTGATATCTTGTTCTAGTGCCCCCTGGAGCAAGGGTCATCTAGGAAAAATTAATATATTCATATCATTAGGTGGCCCATGGAATATATAGGTAATAGTGAACTGCAGTTGTGGGTTACAGAAGGAGACAGCAGCATGAGGAGGAGAGTATTAAAGCAAGGACCTGGGGCTGTGGCAGAGCTCCCAAGAGAAGGAAGAGGCATTAATAAACATTTTTTCCACTATGTTGCAAAGAAGGATTTGAAAACAGTCATAGAGGAATTTAAAATGTTTTAATAAACTCTCGCCTTAACAAGGGGATTTTCCCAGTGGATCTCAAACACTTTACCAACAAGGTTAACACCCCTTGTGCCCAAAGAACAGATAAGAAGACTGAGGCTCAGTTAGGGAAAAACACCTAGTCATCAACTATGGAGAGAACTCTACCTGAATCCCACCCCACACCAAGATCTGCCCAATATCACACTCCCCATTGCAGAGGTGTGTGTGTAGCAAAATCCCTCTTCTCAACACACATGGTCCAAAGTGTGATGGAAATAGCAGCATTCCTCAGTTACATGGCCCCAGTATTCCCCGCAGCCTGGCTGCCACCACCCTCAGCACCATGAGCCATGACAGCAGAAGCATGTTGTATTGAGGAAGTGATAGTGCAGCACATTGAATACACAAAGAATATTCTTTGCAACTTTTGAGACTGAGGTGTAACATGCACACAGAAATGTCCCTTCTGACTTATCTGGAATGTCCCCTGAATTATCTGATTATCCTCAATATTACAGCTCAAGTGAAAGTTGAAAAGAGAGGAACAAAAAGCCTGGAAGCTTTTCTGTAAAACTTTCAGCTCTCCACACCACTTTCTTCACAGGCCAGACATGCTGTCCTGCAGATACCCAGCTAGTTTTGCTAAAATTCATTTCCAAGTGGAGGCAGAACCTTGACCAGCACTGGGCTGAAAATGCACAGCAATGATGGCCTTGGCCTATTCAGCTGTTGGGCAGCATGCTGCGTCCAGCTGACAATGCCATACAGGGCAGTAAAAAAACTGTTGAGATAATTCCATTCTCTTAATCATCAGCTGCTCCTAAATTTCTCTGGAGTATGTTTGAAATCAGTTACTGTTCACATAATCATGCTGCTGGGCTGAAATCTGACAGCTGCAGAGAAGGCAGGTCTCACCAGTTGCTGGTGCACACAGCCGCTGTGTTCACCAGTCACCCTTAGCCTTGGTGGCTTCAGGGGAAGATGCTGCTCAGCCCCTCATGCAGCATGAACCAGCCCCACCAGAGGCTATGGGCACCATCTCAATGGAAATGTGCAATAACAGAAAGGATGTATTTGTGCTCACTCCAGAATCCCAAGGAAGTAATGGTATGACACAGTGCCTTCTCTTTTATTTCTGGAGTTTCCTGCCAGAGAGCAAAGCTCTTAAGCTTTCAAAGGGTCTAAACTTTCTTGAGTATTAATGCAGGGGAGAGATGGAAGGCAGCAAAGTGCCCTACTTCTTGCTTTCATTTTCATCTTGGCTTGACAACACATTGCTGCCGCTAGCACATCTCCTTTCTTATTCTCTTTTATTAGCAAATGCACTTTGACTGGTTGAATTATTCATTGCAAACAATTTACCAGGCCACATAAGGCCAGCTTTTCTCTGCCTGTGAATTATCCGCAAATGAACATGTACTTTTTAATTGATGTATTTATTGTTGGTAACTGTTCAGTGAAAAGCCTGTACCTACTGGAGATGGTGAGTTGTTTGCGAGCTGCTGTTTGGCTGGGCTGGTCTGTCTCTGGGTAAGGTTTCTGGGAGAGAAGGGAGCAGCCAGGCATGGAGTGAATGTGGAGCAGTCTGACCCCATTTATACTGGAAGACATCTAATAACTATTGTCCCTTCTGTCTCACAAGTGCCCTGATTTGTCAGAGCAGCAGCCACCATGAACATTAACGCCAGCAAAGCCCCACATGCATGAATGTTTGCATAAATGGGACAGTATAAGGTGATGCACTTAGTTACCATCTCAAGTGAACATTGTGCAGTGTTAGATCAGGCCATTTGCTCATACATCAATTTTAGCTGTGGAGAGATTTTAGTAAAATGAAAATAACAAACTTCCTGGACTCATTTTGCAATATTCATAGTAATTCTGTGTGGGCAGAACTAAGACCTACCACAAGTTTAAACAGCCATAATCTGTTACCAAATCAGCTGGTTTTGCTCCAAGTGTCACATTTTTCTAGCAGCTCACCCATCTACTATGACATTTTTTATTTTTAAGATGAAATTCAGTGCTTGTTGTGTGGGGTTCTTTGTAGTATGAAAGTACTGCTGTAAAAGAGAAAAACTTTGCTTGAGGCAATGAAGCAGCACCAGTTTACACAAGGGAAACATTTCCAGTATATACTACAACATTATCCACCTATTTCTTTTATGCATGTCGTAAGTCTTGGTTGCTGGAATACACTCTACTGTAAATAGCATTTCTCATCAAGGAGGGTGCCATGCTGCAGAAGATGAAGACGATACAGCCTACAGTGGCTGCTAGGTCCACCTATACCACTAGAAACAACTAGAAACCACCAAGGATGCTTCTATGACTGATAGTGTGAGAACAAACGGTGTTATGCTGTTCGGAAAAAAAGAGGCATTGAGAAGTGCTCTTTGCAATAGAAGTGCTCTTTGTCTTGATTTATCTTAATGTAATGAAAGTGTTCCAGTTTTTCCTATTCTTACCACATTTTAGTAACCACACTGTTCGTTACCTTGCAGAAGGACTTTAGTATCTTTGCACATTTTCCTCCTCACACAGAAAAATGTTTAGGGCAGAGAGAGAGGAGGAGCTTCAAGGGATTGCTCACCATTGCTTGCATGCACTACAGACAGGCTTCCTACCTTCCTAATTCTGCTATACTGCTGTAAATCCTGCTGGACATTATGTTTTATTCACAAATTCAGGGTCAGGCCTGAGCATTAAGCTTTCATGGGCATATCTCATCTTGACAGATGGGCAGATGCAAGTGGGGAAAAAATCATTGCTGTGCAACTCCATTCTACAGCAAGATAAATGTGAGCTTTGAATTTACAGTCACTCACAGCTTTGCCCACAGTTGCATGCTTCCTGTTTCCTGTCTCCATACAGACTTTGTCTGAAGAAAAATCTCTTTTCATTTACTCCATGAACTAGCTTGATGAGGATTGAAATTGGGCTGCTGGATGCCTGAAGTTCCAACTCCATGACCTCAAGAGTGCAAAGGAAGAAATGTTATCATACTGGAATTTTTTTTAAAAAGCCGGAGTATCCTAAAAAATGAAGAATTACTACATAAAAACTATAGGGAAGGTACCATACTACCACTGCAAGTAATTTCTATGGATTTTTGCTAAAATGTAAAATGAAAAGAGATTTAAAAGTGATGGAATATCAGTATTAACTAGTCTTGTAGATGCCAGTATAGTTATCTTCTCACTAATGAGCTGGAAAGCTTTAAAATACGCTATCAAGTAGGTAAGATTAATTTTTTTTTGTCTCAGTGGAGCCCTTTTCCTGAAAACTTACCAACCTCTTGACTAGTTTGACTTTCCTTCAAGAACATAGGCTGTTGGAAACGATCAGAACTGTCTCCTCTTCAGTTTACTCTCTCTATCTGCCTGTACAAGGCAGCAATGCAAAAAAGCAATACAAGACTAGCGAAGTACTCAATCAGCATTTCTAAATCATAAAATCCAGGAAGGAAATAACAGAGGACATTGAGTCATTGGTCCCGTCCAGCTCAGGGCAGTCACTCCCTGCCCATTGCCATCAGTCCCAGTGGGTTGAGACTGGAGCAGCTGAGCTTACCCCATCACTGATGTTTCATGGCTACCTGACCAGCTCCATCACATGTGTGATTGAGAACAGGTAAAGCAGGCAAATGACAGAGGGCCTGACAAATGGTGTTCAAGGCAGGGGATTTATTAGACCTGGGTAAATTTCATTGTTCTGAAATACTTCCTTGGGTAATATGACAAAAACAAAAAGTCAAATTGTTGACTGCTGGTGTCTTGCTCTGGTTTGAGGACATGGTGCTTTACAGCCACCCTTGCAAGATGTGGTGACCGCTGTCTAGACTGCTTCAAACCTAGACCTTGTGCTGGTGCAGTTTGAAACCTCATTGTCAGCCTCAGGTCCTGCTTTAAAATGCTTTTCCCCTTTTTCAGTGGAAACTCCTTAGAACACAAAATTGCTCTCTGCTAGCCACACCAGTGACTCAGATCATGCTCAGACAGCTTTTCTTGCACAAATTAATTCATGGTAACTTGAACTTGAGATCCATGCAGGATCATCACTTGTGCATATGAAGCAGAAGTTTGTTCTACAAAGCTGATGGAGTGGAAGGGGGAAAACAGGCAAACAAAATCCAGCACCTCCCATTCTGACGTAAGTATATTCCAGGGTGCTCAGTGCTTAGAAGAGGTTCAAGGAAGAGCCACAAAAATTACTTGCAATCTAGAAACCTACCTTTAGCATGAGGCCATGGAGTGGAGCAGGCTATTTATCCAGAAGAAAGGAGGGTGGCTCAATCACAGTCTGCCTACATAAGGATGTATTTTCAAGAATAAGCACTTTAAAATTGACCTAAAATGGGAAAATAGAAATTAAGATGCCAATAGCTAGTAATGAAGCTAGGTAATCATTAAAACAATTCAGAAATAAGGTAATTTTTTCCATCACATTAATAGCAACAGAAAGAGTGGCTGTTGACCTTTCACAAAATATTCTGCAGCACAATCAACAGTGCTAGGTTGGATGCAGGAGCAGCTCAATGAGGATGTACAGCCCAGGTTAATGTCTCCCAAGGGATGTCATCCTGTATCCTTTCCTTTTGCTTGGAATATATCCATGTGTAGCATTCCCAGATGTGAGTGATGCCATTTTTTTGCCTCAGAGAATTCTCATCCATTGAGCATCCTCCTTTTAATAACAATGAGATTTGCATAATTTATTATTAACATTCATGAGACTTGTCTTCACATGCCCCAAAGAGCAAGGGAGAGCTCCTAGGCTGATCTAGATTCTGCAGCACTGATGACACATTTTTCTCTAAACACTGTGAGCAAGGACTTCTCAGGAGCCAGGCCATTACAGGACAGGTGATGGTGTGAATTTGTGCAGGTAGTAACTATACCCAGGTAAAATGTGCCAAGTCAGAAAGTTGGATCAACTCGTGTTCATTAGAACATCTCAGAAATTCTGGAGCAACTCTGTAGCCCATCTGGGGTTGGAGCAAGTCATACAAGACTAGAGAGAGTGTTTATTCCAGCAACTGTTCCAAGATGGTTGTGTAAGCTGAACTTTTCTTCTAATTCACAGTTCCTTGGACCTAGAGCCCAAAAAACTGTGATAGTGACACAAATTCTGGGATAAAATGATACAAGCAGGAGAAAAATTGTTCACATCCTATTGCAAAATGAGTCAGCATTTCTAGTAATGTTGAGCTGTGCTTTTGCTATATAGCTCTGAGCTTCTTTTTCAACCCACATTATCTGGAAAATCTCTCTGCTAAAACATACCAGGTTGTGGTCACTTTTTTGGGGGGGTCTGCTCTGTCTTGACAAAGATACAGTACAGGCCAGGAATTAATTGGCTGAGATGAATAATTGGTGGCTATCTTAGATCTTGCTAATACAATTCTTTTTTGTTGAATCCAGCTCTTTAAAACTGAGTTTTATATTGACTTCATTCAGTAGCTATGAGACCTTCTGAAGAAACGTGTAGGATTATGGTGCTACAGAGAAAAGACAGCAATCTGTTGTCTGGCTGGTCTTGGATCCAGCTCAGGCCTCACCATGGCAGTAGTAGGACTAGGAAGAGGTGGCCAGGATACACAGTCTACCTTTATCCCGGCACCCACGAAAAGGTACAGGAGCCCAGGAAAGAGCATCTGGGCTGTGATCTGGCATGGGGAGCTCTTGGTGGCTTATTCCTCTTAGTGATATCCACAAACAGAGCTGTCCCATCAGTGCTAGATAGTGTTAGCCATGATCCCGTATGTCAATGTAGCTCAGAGTATATTCAGCTGTGTGTCAAAGCCATGGGCATCCCTGAGACCCATCTCCTTGAGCCTCCAGCTCAACAAGACCCTCCTGTCACTGCTCTTCCTCCACAGCATCAGCTTTTCCTCTAGCGCTATTGCAAGCGATGCTGATGTGGCAGTTCAGGCTCTAAACATCAGGCCTGGCACTGGCCTCTCTGCAAGGCAGCTTGTTTCCACTGTTCAGATTCATCCCTGAGGTACCTTCCCAGAGTACTGAGGGACTATTCCTGCAAAAATGCAGAAGTATTTGAACACTTATGGTCTTGGTATATGTGATGGCAAAGGCACAAAGACAGTATTACTGTTATGCATTACACAGACTTATATTAAACAAAATATAGCAGTTAAACACAGAGCTAGCTGGGCACTGGGCTGAACTGTTTCCACTGTGAAAAAGAAGGTTCAGATATAAAACTTATCTTTTGGTTTTAAAATATGAAACAAAGTTCTTAGCTTGTGGTTTGTTGCTACATGACTTGGTTCTTTTTCGTTGTTTTTAAGGAGTCTAAGATGCAAATAACATGTCCTGATATGGAAAGCGGAAAATACTCTTAACACATTTTCCAAGGTCAGGTCAGAAGAGGAAGCTGCTTCCAGACTATAGCTACAAAAATTAACAAACCTGAAGTTAGAATCCTCTTCAATAGCCTGTTTATAAAAAAACCCAGCATCTTCAGTAAGGAAACATCCTGTCTGACTTCAGTGGGAGATTCTGGGTATTTGGTACTCTTAAAACTTGAGCAACTGCCTAAATATGGACTCAGGAGCCAACGTTTGAATCCATCCATTTGAGTCCATCTTACTCAGGATGGATCAAACACATTGGTTATCTTCCAATGCTTAGAGCATCTCTAAGGACAGGCTCCAAATCAGATTAGCTCCTTCTCCATAGTCCTTGTCTGCGGAGATGCTCATGAGGGCACCCAGCAACTGGAGGAAGAAGGGGCAGGTATCTGCCCTGTGGCTGGGCCTGGCATGTTGTACACCTGCAAACCAGGGCATTATCCCATCCTTATTCTGGATGACAGTGTCAGGCAGGATCAACAGTGCTCAGAGGGTCTCTGGGAATCTTCTACTTACAACAAGGTAGAGACATTAAGAGGCAGAACATTAAGACATTAAGAGGCAGGACAGCACATCAGGCAAGGATGCATTAAAAATAATAATAAAAATACAAAAGCAGATGTGACTTCTTCGTGTATTTTTGTTGTCCTGTGATCATCCTGAAATAACATGTGATTCAGAAGCAAGCCCAGAGCCACAGGCACTCTCCTGACACCTCTCTGCCAACCTGCTCACAGCAGCCACAACACTCTGCTGCCCAAACGCTGTTGTTCTACTGTCCTGGCTCTGAGTTTAAACAGTCCTAGGCCATACTTGCTGTAATGAGTATGATCAAGGCTAAGAACATGGGGCATAAATAATCTAAAGGCAAGTTATACTCGCAGCCTAATCCAGCTGCAGCTTTAATTTGCACACTGACTCTTTGAAAGCAGTTCTTTTATCTTCTATATAGAGCTGAACCTCTCCCAGATGCCATTTGCAAGCCAGGAGAGGTGCTTTGCATCAGAGCCAAAGCAACACAAAGACCTGCAGAAACGTTTCTGACCTACACACCATGCTCTCCATGTGAGCTGCAGGATAAGTCCTTCCATCAGCTCTGTTCATTAGCAGTTCTTCAGCCTCCTCCAGGTTTCCAGTTAGCTCTAGGTCCAGACGGGAGAAAAACTGCAGAGCTTAACAACACCCCTTAGCTGAGGTTCCCACTCACTTACCGCAAGCAGCTGTAACACAAAGCAGAAGTAGCTACAAAGAGCTGGTTGTTACTAAAGTAGTACCTGTGGCTCTCAGTTTATAAAACCTGCTTCTCATTTGCATCCTCAGCACCTCATTATAAAGCATAACATGCCATGCTACTAGCTGTAATAATTTTCTAGTTCCTCCCCTAATTCTCGTCTCCTTTCCAGGTCACTGGTGTGGCTGTAGGTGTGCTTGTGTATCTCTCTTGGGGCAGAGCTGCAGTTTTCTATCTCTGTACAGCGGAGAAGAGGTATGTGCATAGGGGTGGCTTGTGATTCATTCTGAATCTGGGCTAAAAAAGCCCCGACTTGTTGAAAAGCAATAGGAAAAGTACTCTAGCACAGCTCTGTGTTGTCTGGTCACTCCAGGAAAAAGATGTGGGTGTTTTCAGTTTCTGTGAATCACTCTTTTATCATATTATTGCCTTCTCTGATGTTATTGGTTATACTCCTGCAGAAACTGGTGTCATCCTAGCAATCACAGGCACCCAGACCCTGTGAGGTCATGCTGTGATAGCCTGGGTACATACTCTTCAGCTTTTGTCTCTGTTTGCAGATCTTTGGCTGTGCTTGTCAAACAGCAAAGTATCACAGAAGTGCACTAGATAAGAGACCTTGTAGATGAGGTCTGCCAGCTTCAGATAATGACAGAGGGAGAGCAATACATATAGCCTGCTTCTATGAAAATACTTATTATTTACCATTCCCGCATTTCCTGCAGTTTTGGGGATGTTATGGCTGAAATGTTTAATTAACAACTATTCATGAGACTCTTCTGTTCTCTAAGAAATCTCATCTGTATAAAAACAAATAAAACATGAGGAATATCTGCTGGAGACTTGGCTAGGCCCTTGAAATATCTAAAACTAATTCCAGAGCAAAACTGTGTTTGTATAATCTTAACTAGTTATACTGCTCTGAGAACCCAGGTGCCAGCTGAACTGGCTCTGTCTCTGCAGCTCTGCTCTTACCCCACTCATGCCCGTGTGACAGGGTCTACCTGCCACAACCTTGCCACCCACGGCAGGAAGCCTGACCTTATATGCTCCTAAGTAAGGCTTCTCCCATGGCAATGAGGGCTTTAATCCACAAGTGAAGCTATTTTCATGTATTTGCTGGGGTGACACAAGCTTACAGCAATGTGCAGAGGTGTTATCCAGGATAACAAGGTCAGGCTTGTCAGCAACAAAGTGAGCAGAAATGCCAGTGCTGGTTGGTGACTCCTTTAGAGCTGTAGAGAACTGGGAATTGCTGCAAAAGGCATTTCAGACATCATGGGTCCTGTTGCTCCATCTGTGTGGTCTCTGAGGCACAGCTCACTGGAGAGAGAAGTGTTGTCTCACGTCAGATCTCCTTTGTTCAGCAAAAGCTTGGACTGAGCAGCGCTTTGCAGCTAATTATGACCTTTCCTGGTGGCAGAATTAAAAATTACCATTACCCATGGAAAAGAGATTTTTACCAATAAGGAGAAGCTTGTATTTTCCTGTGCAGATAAACAGAAGGATTTCATATTCACAAGTGGAAAAAAGGCAAAATAAAAACCTAGAAGTGACAGTTTTGTCAAAGAATCATAAGTCTGGCTTGGCAAGAAAGTTCAGTAACAAAACCTGAATCTCAAATTCCTAAGCTAAGATGATGTTTAGCAAGTCTATTGTTTAGAATAATTTCTTTAGCTTCCTTTTTGAGAACAAATACTAGCCAAGGCTGAGGGAAAAGTTTCTGTAAGAAAAGTAACAGGACAATTCAGTCATGGCCTCCCAGCACAACAGGTCTTTCCTCAACAGAAGCAAGTAATTTCCTAGATCGGTATTTGGACTAGATCAAATTATTCACTGTTTAGCCACGAAATGGGACAAGTCCACTAAGAATTGCTATTTATTTGGAAATCGGTACCGATTATTATAAATCAGCTTCAACTAGGCTTGATTCATCTTAAAAATTATCCTCTGGGCTTTTTTATTTATTCTCCTGAATTCCTTAAACCCACCCAGCTCCAGCTCTTTGCTTGCAAGGCCTGACCTGGTGTACCTTTCTCCATCAGATAACTCTCAGTGATGCTGGATGGAAGATGCAGATCTTGGAGGAGCAGGAGGTCAGCAAGCTCAGGGCATGAATGGTATGGTGCTATGTGTTACTGTGAGACACACTGATTTCTCTGAGAAAAATTTTGAGTGACTCAGTTCTAATGATTAAAGTCCCTCATACTATTATATCAGAGAGTTCAGGAGGATGTTGGCATAAGTCTCTGGTTAGGAGTATTTGCCACAGGAGGTTAACCCTTTCCTACTCAGGTTCTGTAGAATATGTCAGTTAAAAATTATTCTGTAGTTTGCAGCAGCACAAAAATGGTAAGCATAATTAAAGCAGTATCTAAACCCATATATTTAATAGAGGTGCACATGGCTAAAATCTTCAAGAGGCTGTACAGAGATGGAACTTCCTCACTGGAGGAGCTGCTGGTCTGGAATTAAAGCAATGATATTTATTTTGTCTTGCCCAGAAGTGAGTGGCATGGGGGAAGGGAGTACACTGTGTAATCCCAAGTGATTAGTTGCCTGGGTTTGATATGAAGTTGTCCTTAATACTCTTGTTGAGGACATGGACTTCAGAAAGAACATGCTGTCTGGAGAACTACACTGAGCCTGCTTTATTCTGTGTTGATCACGAGGCAAAGCAGCACGCCCTAATGGCTCTGCCTTCTGAAACCTCAAACATGATGATCTACATGTGTTGGGAAACTAGAGCTTTGCATGGTGGTAAAAGACTGCATTGCCATTTGCACAGAGATAACAGGCAGAGTTAGGAAAGTTAGAGTTTCTCTCCCACAGGAATTTGACATTTCAACCTTTTCAGTCTTTCCGTTTAGGGGAAGACTTACTGACTTTAAACAAAGCTTCCACGCTAATGATGCATTTAATATTGTGCATCTCTCCTCACGCAGAGCTTCCTTATCATTCATGCCATGTTACCTTCTTTAAAGCCTAACTATTCATGTAACTGCAGACTGTGGTGCTCTGAGGATGGCTCTGAGCACCACCTGATCAATTAGATGTCATCTTCCTTGTGGCAAAGGACCAGCTCTGCCAAGGAGTTCCCACACCATAAGCTTTAGCTCCATGGGTCCCAGATGACATTTGCAAGCCAAAAGAGGTGCTTTGCATCAGAGTCAAGGCAACACAGAGCACTGCATCTTGTGTGTTATTGCCGTGGCTGCTACCCAACTTCCTTCCATCGATTAGATGAAACAAACTCATGCAACCGCTGTGACAAGGTATCTGAAGGCAAACACGGCTGCCAAGCAATTAGTGTCCAAACCATGCCTAATTAATCCCTTGGGTACATCTTATTACAGAACAAAGCAGAAGATGTCTTTGGGTATTATATTGGGAGAGTGCAATTCTGATCTGATTTGGGCTGATGCAAGGAGTAGGGCTGTAAGATTATCATTTCCAGGACATGTCTGGGGAAAGACCGTCTCTTGCTCTCCCTGCAGAGATGACAATTCTGGCTCATACAGGCAGTTTCTACTGGCAGGGGAGGTCAGGAGAAGAGCTGTTAGTTTGTAAGTGGTGCAAGATAGAGAGCTGCAGTTTTTCTTCTGGATTAGCTGCAAAAGATAAGATACAGTTATAAAGGCAGTTTTGTGTAGACTGGTAGACACACTGTAGATCTTAAAGACTTTGCTACACAGTAAATTTTACAATATAAGTACTGCAAAACACTTACATGTTAGTTTAGGGAGCAGTCGTAAGAAATAAATGGTCTGCCTCTAATAGATAACATAAGAAGTTGCCTAGCTAAAATCAGCCAGACATTCAGAGCTGACCAAATGTTACCATTTATACTAGATCCAAAATTAGACAGAATCTGAATGGGGCCTGAAACCCTGCTTAGTAACTGTTGGTAAATCCCAGCAAACCACACTTCTGTGCTGAAAGGAAAACACAGGCATGCATCAGTTGGCTTTGGCAGAGCAGGAACAAATTTGCTTTCTCAAATCTGCTGACATGTTTATCAGGATAACATGAATGAATGGATTGTACTTGCCAATACAACACACAGTGGCAGCAGAAGATAGAAAATGATCTGAAAAGAGATGACAAACTATTTGGCTGTGCACATGGGGCTGTTAATTGCCCTTCCTGCACAATAAATTGCACTTCTGAGGAAGATGCGACCTAGCAGCAAAGCTGGCTGCTGACTATGGCTCTGGGAAAAGAGTGGTATGGCAACTCTGGGGGAGAAAGTGGTCACCCAAAGCCCTGCAGCATCTAGTGCACCCCTCCTGGTGCTCCCATGGCCCTGGACCTCTGCAGAGGCAGAAAGGGTCTTTGGCCTTAATGAGTATTTATTTTTTAAAAGCCTGGAAAATCTTTTAATCCCATTTGCTGTAATTCTTACATAGAGTTTGGGCTCTGTATTGCCTGGGTGGAACAGAGAACATGCCACAAAAAGCACAGGAATCAATGACAAAAAATACACTTTGCTTTCAGCTTTCTGCCTCTGTGTTTGCTGGAAAATAGCATACTTTCTTGGCAAATACCAAGAGCTGTGCTGTGCCTCTTAGGCCTGTTGCACTTTCAGATGATTTCACCACTTTACAATTCAGCTCTTATGATAACATTTAACACACACTTGTTAAACTATTCAGTGCAAAGGCAGCGTAAAGTCCAGCAAAGGGTAGCATTGTGCACAATCTTTTTCTCCATGGTCTCCCTCTTACAAAAAAAAAAGCAAGTGAACAACACAAAGGGCTGAGATGTTGTAACTTTTTAGGGTAGGGGGTAAAAATTTATTGACAGTGCTAATATAATTTAGCAAATTGAGCAAAATAACATGCGGAACTATCTTTTAGTTCTCTTGCATTGTGTGGGTTTTACTTTGTCAGTTGTTTTAAAAAGCAACCAGCAATTTCTGGGAATGCTGAGTTTAAAAAAAAAGGGAGGGGAGAAGAAAAAACTTATCAAGCATTTCTATAGCTTAGTAAACATGATTAATCCAACTCAGCAAGACTGAACCAAAGAGAATTCATTGACAAGTTGATATTCAGAAATGTTTTTGTTTAAATATCGCTTAAAATGCTACAAAATTGGATCTAGTCCCGAAACCCTGACATGTGCGAAGTTCTTATTGTCAGTACATCTGGGCTTATGGTCAGACCTGTTTTAGTATCTTTAAAAAATACAAATGCTAGTAGAAAAGCAAAGAATCATCAGGGCTTTTGCAGGGCTTAAAGGAATGCAGTTAAAAATTAAAGTGGGCCAAAATATTCTTCACATCTCTTTTTATGTGCTCTTCTGTTTAGTTGCATAGACCTTCACAGATCTGCTGCTAGCAGGGTGAAGGATGGGACTCCGCTCAGATGTCTCTTAATCTGCCCTTAGACAAAGGAATTGAATGTGCTGCTCATCTGACGTCACATCCATCAGTATAAGATCCTAAGCAGCCCTGAGGAGCAGCCAGCACAGGGACAGGTGGCTGCGGTACTGTAAATGCAATGCGTCACTCAGACCCACAGATTATGGCAGATCATCTTCGTTCCTCGGCCTCACAGCCTACCCTCAGTGGTGTCCCTCATCATTCCCCTGCTCCAGGTGAGCCCCTCACTGTAGTGCAGCAATGCAGCTGCTTGGCCAAAGGGCCAGCCAGCACTCAGCAGCACATATGCGGGTCTGAATTGTGGGAAGTGCAAGGCCTACATAGCTGTGGGCAAAACCATTGGTCATTTTTGTGCTACCCAAGGTGATCGTACAAGTCTGGGCAGGATGAAATTCATTGCTGCTGCAAAATGATGCAGCATCTCTGAGTAGGGCCTCTCTTAGCCCATCTGACCCTGACATACAGGTCACATTAACTCCTATAATTTGTTGAATATTCCCTGAAAACCTTTTAAAGAATTTCCTTCATCGTGTCCAGAGTTACATCTTACAGTTCCCAGCAGCCATCAGGAAGGAGAGGACAGACAGTTGCAGACAATAGCAGCTATTGGAAGGGAGAACTGTTATAACAGCACCTGCAGAGACTGATAGGATGTGTAAAGGAGCCCATAAATTGCTGAATGGTTCTGGGACTTGATTTAACGTATACAAAAAGCCTGAAAAAAGACTGAATATCTCTATCTTGTCAGGACACTGGTATGTAATAAATAATGCCTATAAAACTGTTTACCTCCTTTATTCCCAGCAGTGAGAGCTTTGTGATGAAATACAACATTTTCATGAAAATATTTCTGGTTCTCAAGAGCTAAGAAGAGGTTCACCTGAACAGCTGAAAATGTAATTTGTCCATCTTTGTCACCAAAATGATCATTTTTAATATTTGAATGAAATCTAGAATTCCCTTTCCCGCTTCTGACTCCCATCTGTGAGGATTTTAGATGTAGATGATGGTTGCCTTCTAGCTGCACCTAGAGACTCACATGGGGCCATTCAAGGAAAAACACTGTTTTGTTGGCAGTTTATTTCATGTTATCAAGTGGTGTAGCTCTAGGATGCAATAACCTCCCACAGCCCTTCCATCACTGAGCTGACTGTCTCTGATGGAAACATCTTTAGGAATCATGAATGACTGTGAGCTGTTTTTTTAGCTTCAGGCTCTTTCTCAGCTTCACCTCCTTCCAGCTTTCCGTGGTGGTTGGATGTTAGCAACCAGGCAAATATACCAAAGATTTCTGGTTAGATGGAGTGCTGGAGTGGAGATTTCTGCAAGGGTTTCCTGCACATGGATCCAGGAGGGAGTTGTACTCTGGCAGCCTCAGCACAGTAAAGCCCTCTGTGGCAGCAGTCAGTGGAGCACGGGCCTGACAAGTCCAAGGTGAGCAGCAGCTATAGGTGCTTTTATGCTATGAGCTTGATTCTGCCTTTGCCAGGACACTGCAAGCACTATGCTGGAGCAGGGACTGTGCTCTGCCTGACACCAAGGAGCTGCTGCATAGCGTCTAAAGAGGTCAAGGTCCTCACGTGATACATGGTGATGACTCAAGACCAAAGGAGAAGATGGGAACCTAGGTAAAGGTGAAGTGTTGCCAGCAGCTGTGTGCACTATGGTCTGTGTGCACACCACAGTCCGTGTGGGGTTCATTTCTAGCATAGACTGTAACAGGATAGCTCAGAAAGGAAAAACTCTGCCCTGGCCGTGCCTAGACTCTGCATGGCTGCCTGGAGTAATCCTACCTACCCCACCAGTATACCAGTTAACCCTCAATTCATGACATTTTGAGTGGTTTTTTCCTGCCTGGCCCCAGTAAGAGAGCATCTCAGCAGAGAACCAGCTTGTAATTTGAAATAGATATAAAAATACACTTCTCTAAATACATATGATCTGTACCACCTAGCCTATTTCAAGCAAAGACAACCACACACAGAAAGATCTGTTTGGGGGCTCTAATTAGAAGATAAAACCTTGCATTAAAGCTAGGTGCTGGGTGGAAATTGCCATATTTTCACATTCTGTTTGTGGCTACATTCTGTTATCATCCTGCTTTAAAAGTTCTGCAATTACTGTCTATTTTAATGAACACTGCTGGAGCTGATATAAATACACCACCAGCACATCTTGTATGCAGTACACAAAAGTCCCTTTTCCTTCCAGAAGTGCTTTGGTGTTCATTTGCATCATAGATTCATGACCAGGCACATTTGGTAACACAAATCAAAGTGCTTCTAAATGCAATGTTAGAATGTTGCACCCAACAAAGCTTTACATGCCTGGCAGTAAATCCAGGGTGACTCCATAATCAGACCAGGTGCAACCATACCTGGGGCTGTTGGTGTGTTTCTGGATTGCTGTAGAAATGTAACAACTCAAAACACTCCTTTTTTCCCCACTGGGGTTGCTTAGTAGGGATTGCAGCGGCCAGGGCACTAGTCATCCAAATGCCCGGACAATGCTGGGGACCCTCTGCCCAAGGAGACCCTGGGAACAAGGGTGTCTCTGATGCTTGCTAACACTTAGAGGCACACTCCAGCATTTCATGGCTGTGGTGGCGTGCAAAATACCTGTTTCACCTGTTCCTTCCTGCTGCTGGGGCTTCCTAGCCTTGGAGGAGGTGATCAGGGAGCACAGATATGCAACAGAGGCAAGCTTTGCACCAGCAACTGGAGATTCCTCCCAGAGCAAAAGAGATCTCCACAGTTCCCACAGGGCTTTGTCTCCTTTTTACTTCCTCTTACAGTCTCTCCATCTTCCCCAGCCCTTCTCATCTGTTGTCAGCCGGGCACGTTCCTGATGGTTCTTTCCCTTTTCATCACTATCAGCAAGGGGAACATATGTATGTTTTTCCCCCTTGTGTAGAGCTGATGAACTCTTAAGAGGCTGGGTTTTTTCCTACAGGAACTGAAACCCCTGAGGAATCTCTTTTCTCTGTATCATTCTTGTGTTGAGGTGGAATTAGTCAAATTTTTGCAGATGATAGCAGTTTCTCAGAAAAAGGAGAAAGTTCCGGACAATGTATAGGCTTAGGCAAAAAATAGTTTATCAATCTTGTTCTAGTGTCCAGCTGTTTTACCTATGTTCTCTTTTCATTGCACACAAGCAATTTCCATCACCACTAATATACAAATAAAGATACTTGGCCTCAGTCTTTCCTACAGAGAGAAAAACCTCAGCCATGACGCATATCCTACAGCCAAGGCATGTCAGACCATATTTTCTTCCCTAGCCTGAATCCATGTGGGCTAAGAAGCCCACAGGCTCCTGCATACCCATAGTAACTAGAGAAGACCCAGACCTCTAAGGATATTTCAGCTCAGTCCTTCCCCAGGTGAGGTTTATTTTCCATATTGCAGAAGCTTTATAACTACAAAACTGTAGTGATGGAAACTGGGACTCTACCAGTAAGAGCAGTTTAGTCCGTTGTTAATATATAGCAGGCAGCTCACAGACACTGGAACTGCAGCTAGATTCCTGTCTTTACCCAGGAATTTTCTGCATACCAAAATTCACTGTGGTCAACAAAGAAACCTTGGATTGGTCAACAGTGAAATTCTTTAAGCAAATGCACAGATGAATCACTGTGCTGGGTCTAGGGCAGGGGGGAAATCTGAATTTAGGATGCATCTTCTCTGCAGGCCTGGAGGAGGTGTGAAACCCATGAGCCCCTGCAGATAACTCCTTGGCAAGGCTGACTTAGTGTGGTGCAATAGTGGCTGGTATTATATATTGCTGTCTTGACTGGTAGTATTATATGGTTGTGCTCCTCAGGAGAACTGTACTGTGTGGTTTGGTACAGAAGAGACGTGAGATCCCTGCATGGCAGTGGGAGCGCCGTTCAGTGAGTGAAGCTCTCATGCTCTGCCAGAGCATCTATAGGGTGGGATGATGCGTGAAGCTATGAAAAATTCAAAAATTGAAGGGCCGTCCATCTACAGCAGTAGCCTACTTCTTATCTCATAGGTAAGACAACTTATTAATCTACAGTCTATCTGAGAATGGGATATTAGGACTGGGAATTTTCCATTTTGGTGCTTTGAGGAGGGTTTTTAGTAGGGCTGGGAGAACTGTGCTGAAAGAGGCAACTGCAAGTGCTCAGCAAAATGCAGGCTGGGAAGGGATTTTTACCTATATACACTCCTGAGGGGACACAGGACAGACAGGAGGGAAGAGCCATTTCAGCAGAGGATAAGGCTAACACTAGAACAGGCAGAGATGGCCACAAACTCATTTAGGCTGGAAAAATGAAGCTAGGAAGGGTCTTCAGAGCAGGGGGTGCTGGATGCCCACCAACAGAAGCAGAGGGAGGGCCTGCCTGCCCTAGCTCTTGTGGGTGGCTGTGGGTTGCCAAACCTATTGGCTCTGGCAGCCCTTTATTTCTCCAATGGCAATCACTGGGAAGACAAAATACATGCAGAGCTTCACTTGTTCCTGTCATTGCTGGTAACATAGTAAGCTCCATGAGCTTTATGAATGCTCCCAGCAAGAATGACAAAAAGCTCTGTTCCTGGAACAGCTCCGGAAGACATTGCCCAGCTGCAAATAAACTCATAGACAACATAAAGCAGCCTCCCTCCCTCCTCGGTGCTTGGCTTCACTTCCCACCTCAGCCTGGGTTACCCCTGGGGGTCCTGCCAGTGACCACATTCCATACACACCCTATGGTACACCTCCTCAATCCACAGCCAGGGTCAGGGACATCCTCAGCCTCCAAGGATGGGTGGCCCAAGAGCAACAGTGCCATTGCTCATCTGAGGGCACATCTTCCTCCTGGAAAAAGAGGAGGCTTAATACTTGCAGCCTGGTGTGATTTGGAGATGAATACCCTCTTCTCCAGTCTTGACCTATGGAAAGAGCAAATCTCATGTTTCATGGGCATATGTGCTTCTGCAACAAGCTTACACTATCACTGCAGTGCATCACAGCACTGCTGCAATGGGAGATGCGGAGACAAAGGTCTCCAAATGCTGGCAGTGGCACAGAGAATCCCATTCACAACGGGACATGACTGTGGATTAACTCTGGCCCAGAAGTGTGCTTTGAGCACTTCAGAATCATGAGTCAAGCTCCAAATGTCATGAGGTTGACTTAGAAACATGACATTCAGAAAAAAAATATTTAAGAGATTCCTTGTTTTTTTTGGTATCTGTTGCCCAAGCTTTTAAGTTACTCTTGGGTCATGATCTTCCCTGCACAGCCACAGCGTTGCAAATTGACTTTTTAATATAGACAGGCCGAGATTTTTACCTCCTGTCCTGTCTCCAGGAACTGGGATTTTAACTGCACCATGAAACATGATAGGACTTTCAGTAAAGTCTTGAGAGCTGGCAGTAGTCCTGACATAGCTAGGAAGAATCAGCTTTAGGATATGGCTTAATACTAAATCCTAAACCTCTGATCTTGAGTGGATAAAGCCCAAATCTGATTTTTCCGTTCCTCATGCCTCCATATTTTAGCACTTAATGTTATATTGCCTATAAAAGTTGCCAGAGTTGATCCAGATGAACAGTGGGAATAAGATTTCAGTGAATTAAACCTGCAATGGGGAAAACTAATTCTCTGTCTTGCAAATGGAAGTTAAAAGCCCATTAGTCGAACTCTGGCAGAGGCTGTCCCTTTTCCAGGGTACAAAGCAAAGACAAGTTTCTGCTCCTAGCACAGGGCGTGGGTTCCTGACAAAGCTAACGCTGGATTGAAACAGGGCCAGCCATGAAAGTGGGGCACCCTGTCCATTGCAGCACCTGAACCAGAGGAGCTGGCATTGCCCAGTGCTGTCTGGGGGAATGCCATTAGTTTTTTCTGCCCTCTAGGAAATGGTGGTAAATCCTTCAGGTTTGTAGCACTTTCCTGCATCCATTTCTCACCTAGTGCTGTGCTGGGGTAGAATGCTGCTTTGTTCAGAAGGGATATGGGATTTTTAGAAATAAGTTAGTGGATAAATTACCAACCTTCCACAGACTGTTTCCCCCCTCCAGGCTGTTTTGCTATCTGAAGTCCGGTTTGGGGCTCCCCTCAACATTTCAATCTAGGGGTTTGTGTGTGTCTTTTCTCAGCTTGTTATGACTCTCCTTTCTACTGGGTTGCTGCCTGGCAAATGCTCTGCTTGTAGCTCAGTTTATCCCAGCCCCTAAGGGAACCGCAGTGCCTGAGATGCTGTTTGGATCTCAGGTTTCTGTTTAAATATTTTGCCTGTGGTTTCTGGCTGCCTGAATGCCTCCAATGACCCCTAAGAACTAACAGTTCCTACAGCTGACAGTGGGCTCCACCTCCACTGACGCTTCTCCCTGTACCTTCGAGTCCACGCAGTGAGTTCATGGCCTGCTTGACTTATGCCCCGTCCAAGTCTGACAAACACTGGCACAAGGACCCCCATGCAATGCAGGAGAGACTGCCAGACCCTGTGTGTGATGCCTTGGCTGATGTTTTGTTACCAGGATGGATTTGACAAATAGGTCTAACCCAAACCACACATTTTTATTATTGAGGCCCCTACTGTCATGCTGCTTCTGGGGCATCACTCTAGGACTCTGTCCTATCCCATCTCGGGAATACATGTGACCGAAAATACTGGGGATTAACCTGATCCACATCTCCTCCTGGTCATATGACACTAAAATCAGCAAGAACTGACAAATGGGGAAATTCGCAGGCAAAGCTGGCCTTCTACCTACCATCTGTTAAGCTCATTAAAGGCAGCTTTCAGCATCAAACCAGACATCCCTTGAACAGCTAAGAAAACACCAAACATCAGCTTAGATGGGGGGGCAGACCCTTGGGCCCATCCTCTTGCAGCCAGCCTTTCCCTGTGCTCTCCCTATCACTGATACATGGGCTGCGAGACCAGCTTCTGCAGAAAATGTTCCCTGGAAACTTATTTCATTAGACCAGTATAAATGTTCCTTACCATTTCCTACTCCAAGTGGCTATTCTGGGTTAAAAAGCAACTGTAGTGTTAGGAATCAGGACCACAGGTAGTGTTCTCCTCTATCCCTCTGCTTGGAGGGAATAATGAGGGAAGAAACAGGACTACCCACCAGATCAATGCCTGGCTCTGAGCCTGGTATCACCAGCAGGACTCTGGCTTTTTTGATCATGGGTCACTTTACACAACACCAGGCCTGCTGGTGACAGACAAGGTACACCTGTCTCAAAAAAGGGAGAAGAATTTGTGCACAACAGTTGGCAGAGCTCATCAAAAGAGAGATTTGAAGGGGGAAAGGGATAAAACCAGGCTTGCTGGAGATAAGCGTAGGGGCATGAAGTGCTGGGGCCTGAGGCATGGACCCCAAATTACAGTTGACCTATGGATAAATTGCAACCTAACAGTATGTTTCATTTCTCCCACTAGCTTCATGTTCCAGAGGCAGCACCTGGCCCACTTGTGTCTTTGTAGCCCTGCCCTCTCCCAGGTGGTTATGGTTGGGGTGGTGGGTGAGGCCAGGGCTATAACAACCAGGAGCAGATTAATTTGTGGGGGGCTTTTGCTGGGGCTGGTTGCATCTTGCTGGGTGGTCTTGGTAGTGTCCTATGTGAAGGGCCACTGAGGGAGTCTGTTGTGTCCAGCAGGTGATGCTGGCACCACAGTGGGTGGTGGAGGTGCTGGGCCCACAGGCAGGATTGTTTGAAAGAAGACTTCCAAGGGGATGTTGTTGAGTTCAGCGTTGGCCTGTGTGATCAGGCAACAGATGGCAGCATAAAATGGTGATGGCTGAGCTGGCACAACAAAATTGGTATAGTTGGCCTTCTCCCGCCAAAAGGTGACAGGATCAATAGCCCAGCTGAAGTGCATCTACACCAACGAATGCAGCAAGGGCAACAAACAGGGAGAGCTGGAAGCCATTGTACAGCAGGAAATATGGTGGGATGATTCACACAATTGGAGTGCTGCGTTGGGTGGCTACAAACTCTTCAGAAGGGATAGGCCAGGAAGGAGAGGCGGTGGAGTGGGCCTGTATGTTAGGGGGTGCTTTGATTGTCTTGAGCATAACAATGGTGATGATAGGGTTGAGTGTCTACCAGTGAGAATCAGGGGGAAGGCCAA
>VZZY01021805.1:0-10630 GCA_013400335.1 Eurystomus gularis | reverse complement strand
ATTCTATGATTCTATATGCTTTTTATCTTGAAAGCTTTATCTTCAAAGCTATCTTTAACAGTTATTTAAAATACCTGTAAACAGATCAAAGACTATGTTTGATTAAAGTACAACCTTTTAGGTAGATTTTATGCTTGGTTGCAAAATTTTTCCTTAGTTGCTTGCCTTTTCTGGCTAACTCCAGACTTGCATTATGGGAATGAGACAAGATCTTTGCAAGATAGAGGACTAGGCTATTTATTACCCAAAAAGCTACAAAATTTGTTCAGGAAAAGTCAGAGGCAGAAGTACAGAAACAGACTTCAATGTGCACCTTGCTGTCAACAAAACATCTTGGGAACTGTTTCTATGTTACGCAGTCAGTGCTAACATCTGAAATGACTATCAAAGATACATATATGACATTGCAAAAAAAAAACAACTCTACATCCTTATGACACTGCATAACCTCTATTTCCTTGCTCCTTTCCAGTATGAAACCTCTAGCTAAGAGAAGCTGTCTGTACAGACAGACCCATAAACTTGGATAAGGTCTTCTTCTGCTCTTTATGTTAGAATTTATTGATTGCGATGTAATGTGCTAATCAGTTCAGTCAACTAGCATAGTTGAGGTTTGTTTCTAAAACAAACCTACCCACCTTCCTAAATAACTTATAAATACTACTTATTAATAAATATCACATATCTTTAATTTACAGCTAAGAAACTGATGCCTTGAATGTAATAGTTTGGAAGGTTCTTCCCAAAGGTTAAGCCTAAGCAAAGGACTTTTGAAGACAGCCACCCAGAAAAGTCTGTGTGAGAGAGCTTAACTGAGATGTCCAGAAAAAGGGAACAGTGTGTACCTCTCCCGTCCACATTCACAGTTAATTTTCATGTGGCTTACCACCATAATCAGAAAGACGATAACAGTAACTTCAAACTGCCCCATGTTTGGAGAATCTGCATGGACTAGCAGAAAAGAAAAAATCTAGTAAAGAACAGCATTAATGAATTTTTACACTAATCTCTCAGATCGTCCTTCTATATTCCAATGTAAAACTAAAAAGAAAAATCTAATTACAGATAAAGGGTCTCAGAGAGTGGCTTATTAGTTTCAGAGGTTTCATGAGCATTCAAAAAACACTGGAAATTAGGGCAGATTTCCACCTTTGCACTCCCTTATCCACCTCTGAAAACTAGCCAGCAGTTTTCATCTACAACTTTACATAAAATTCGCCTTTCTCAAGATGGCCTACAGTGGCAGATTTCCAAAATAATCAGATTTGTGACTCTGAACTTAAAGCTACAAGCAGCCAAGCAAGGCTTGGGTATATATGAATTAAACATGGGATGCACTGCAACATAATCTCCATAGCATGCAGTGCCCTTTTTTTTCCAAATAAAAGCTTAAGTCCTGAAGTAAAAATCCTCAGGCTTTGTCTGGAACTGACTTATTATATCCTGCATATCTTTTTTTCAAATGCAGGTAAGCATTTAGACTAATTTTTACGATCAAATACATGCCATTTATTTCAGCCTTTCACAGATGATCTGTCTCCTCTGTAGTCACTGTAACTTTCTGCCATTGAAATTGTATTGCTGGCAGTCTTGGGATAACCTGAAATTGCAGACAGCATGCTGGGAGGCCTGTGTGGACCCCATTTTCTAAACTCAAATAAATCCTGGACTGTGCCAACAAGGTGTGTTCCAAAAAACCTCAGACTTACATATCCAAAGGAAGTGATCATGATAGCAAATGGGATGTAATTCCCAGTTAATGTATTTATATGGGCAAACCCAAGTAAGGTCCAACAATTTTAAGGTTCTTTTGCACCTTTCTGGTCTTGGATACCTTGCATACCTTAAGTTATACTCAATTTTGTCTAAATTTGACCAGCATTCTGGTCTTTACTTATTATGCCTTAAATCTTCAAATCATCTCACAGCTCCGCTCAGGGCAAGTCCTCCCCAGCCCAGCTCTAAGGAGAAGACATCATTTCAGCAGTTCTGATATTTTAATTGATGTAAAGGGGCCATATGCCATCTTATCCTACGTAATAAGGATAATAATTTACAAAGGAGGCCCACTGCACTTCCAAAAATATGAGCCCAATTGTCTTTAATCCTGTTCAGCTCCTCTTACTCTCCAAAATGAGTTTACACTTTCTAAATCACTGAATTAATTTTAAAATTATTCAGTGCACTGGTTCATACCTGGATCAAACTGAACAAGCTTGGAGGGAGTCACTGTAAAGTCCTTTCCCAACACAGCAGATATTTCATTGACCTGAGAAGAAATCAAACAGTAAATGCCATGCTGTAACGTGTTTCACCAAACCACTGTGCTGAAGCTACTGTGTGCCTCTCCATGGAGTCTCAAAAAGACATGTCAACTCATATATGTGCTTAGTCTGAAAAAAAAATAAAGGCCTAAAGAGTAAAACTTGTGATATGCAACTATCATTCTACTACTCATCTTAAAATTTTGCCTCTTCCTCTCTGAAATTGCTACTTGAGAGCAGCAGGTATAACACTGTTGCTCACCATTCCTGGGGACTCGGCCATACCTGGCTCCTGGACAGGCGTATCCTTGCTTCTCAGAAGAGCAGCAGCATCCTGGCCATGTTTGCCTCTTTAACCCTTTGTGAGGTCTTGGAAGAAGCATTTTCACACAGAGCTGTCTGTCAGCCCTGGAGAATCACTGGGATAGGCATGAAACCCTACACACCTAAGTATGGGGACTCCAGCACCTCCCTGAGCTTTCATAGGAGACTGGCAGAGGAGATGGCATTCCTCATGCTGGGACCAGTTTTACTGGTCTTTTTAGCCAAGTGACAACCAGAGTAGAATCCCTGGAGTGTGTGAAGGACAGGGCAGAATGGCTCCTAATGAAGTCAGCAGGAAAACACTCACTGATTTCAGTGGAAGAAGAATCAAAGCTATGTTTCTAATTAGGGATATAATCCCAACGAACTCTGAGGGAAACTTTTAGCATTTTTCTAGCAAGAGGAGCTGGTAAAATCCTGGAATTTTCATTTTACAAGGAAAGATAAAATTTGTGAAAGCAAGTTGCACTAAACCTGTTTTACAAAATTGTAACCTTCAGCTTTCAGTCTAATTTTTTTGACATAAGACGAAGACTGTTACTGGAGATATAGGGGGTTCCTCGGGGTTTTTCTAGGCCGATGACAGTGGACAGGAAATGGAGGAGGCTGACATGGCTGTGGAGTTAAAGCTCCCATACCTCCTGAGCTCTTCCAGCCTAAGCAAGAAATGGGAAGTCCCAAGGCCCCGCCAGGTTGTCCAAGGCCTGATTTTAAAGTGGCAATCCTGGAAACCCAGCTTCTGAGCACAGTGCTAGAAGAAACTGCCTGCTCTGTCACAGAAGGTCATCAAAACCAAAATACTGCTCCAAAACATTCCCGTTTTGGCTAATCAGCATTTCCACTTAAAAGTCAGAAAGTTTTGTCAGAAATTTTTCAACCATCTGTACTACGAAGGACAATGTCCCAGTAAGTCTGGCTTGAATTGCATGGTCTCTTTGCTGATTACTGAAATATAAGTCTGAGAAAGAAATTAACGGGTTCTAGCACATTATTAAGCTTCCAGTTAGGAGCTTGGATTTCAGCTTTACCTTCACAGTGATAAAGGCAGACTCTGCAGAGTGTCCTGCGCGGGTGATTTTCAGAGACACCACTCCCACACTCTCACACACTTCATATTCAGTTTGTTGCATTTCTATCCGAGACCACCGTAGCTCCAGCCTAAGGGAGAGGAGGGAAAGCCCTTGTGAAGCAAAGCCGCCTCCCCTGCTGCTCCCACCCCCTGCTGCTCCGAGGCTGAGCGAGGAGCCATTTCTCTCCTGACTGCTGATTTTGCCAATACACATACTGAATCTTTGTTTCCAAATCAACACATTTGTGTGATTTGGCTGATTAGAAAGAGAGAGAGGCGACAATAAACCTTCCAGTCCAGCCCTGGCTGACCCTAAACCGAGCTTGAAACTTATTTCAGAACCAGAGGGGTTCTTCAGCAACTTTGAGGAGAGCAGTTTGCCTGTAACACCAAATAGGCCAAGACAATCTATCCCTGTTTTTTTCCTGGTTCTCTTTAACCCTGTAGTTCTATTTTACTCACACTACCCAATATTTTCTCTGCAATATCCTCTTTGCTTCCCACCTTCTTTCTTCTATACTCTAGCTCTTGTCCTCTAGCACAGAAGGCATGCTCCAGGTCTTCACTGCCTCTGTGCAAGTGCCCTTTCCACTCTGCTTTCTTTAATACTCTATGTGCTTCACTCTTCAACTATAGAAGTGGCTGAGTCTAGGTGTCTTACACACTGAATTTTAGAATAAGTTATAGGGGATGTGACCAAACCTCAGAGGATCGCATGCTGCACAGGGTAGCCAATAAAGATAGCACCTTTTTAAAAGCTGTGGTAAAAAATAGTGAAAGTCAGAGAGGAAAGAAACAGAGAGGAAAGAAGGAAAATGAGCTGTGCTACTCACAGTTTGAACTTTGCTAGAACAAACTTACAGACCTTTCACTATTAACCACCTCTAACACTAGGGGAAATTTCTTCCTGTCCTCCTGTATCCTCTGATACTCATTTCGCAGGCAATCCGATTAGAAGCTAATTTGCTTTATTTTTGATAAGGGGGATGCATGTGTCAGAAGCAGTCTAGCAACACTAGGCTAAAAGATAGGATTCAATTTTAGTAGTATCAACAAGCAAATCAAACTTGTATTTTGAACCAGTGACTATTAGGTAATGCATTGTTATTAAAAAAAAAATCTCACAAACCTTAAAATTCAATATTAAAAATTAATTTTTCCTTAAAAGCCAGATTACCCTTTGTTCTGAGGTCCAACGCAGCTGACAAATAAATTCTGCTTCCCTGCAACTCCTTTTTCCATGCAAAAAGTGCTTTCCTCTGTGCTCTCTTCATAAAACTATGTTCCACGTTGTTATTTATATACAAGAACACGTACTTTCCCATGAGGAGTGGCAGCATTTTAATGGTGGTTTTAATACTGGTGCACCTATGTGCCAGTAGAGTGCAGCTGGGAGGTGCTCAGGCTGGCTGTGTTCAGATGTGTTTGTGCATGGGGACATCTTTGGCACAGTGCGTACCTGCTGAAACACTGCGTCCAGCTCTGCTCAGTCCCAATCCTCTCTCCAGCTTGTGCGAAAGTGCTCTGTAGAGGACCCTGGCTCTTGGAGCCAGCTCTGCCACTTTTCCCTGACCATGAGTCCTAGTTTGTCTGTAGCCAATTTAGCCCAGGAAAATAGCATTAGTTTTTTTTCTCAGTTACTTCTGATTAAATAAAATGGTTGAATATTCTGCCCTGTTCTCAGAAATAAAGATAAATGTTGTCCCTACTGTACAGCTACTGCCACTTTTGGTCTTTATCATCAAAGCACAGTTCAGATGATAGCCTGGTCTCTAATTTTTGTACATAAGGCTTATCATATGTCACAAGGAAATTTTTATAATATACCTAATATAAATTTTGGCAGTGGATGACAAAGAAGATGCTGTGTGCCCTCCACCTTCTTTCAGTGCTCTTTTGCAGAAGTATGTCTCTCATAGCTTTTACTGCATGAGAGCACCCCCTCCATCATGATCTCAAGCTTGCGAAAAAAGTGTTACAATCACCAAAGGGCAAGAGTGACCTCCAACTGCAGGATCATCTACATGAAGCAACAGTGCCATCCCTCAGCACCTAGTATGTGAGATCTCCAAGTGCTCAGCTTCCACTTAGAGTAAACTCCATTATGTTTTTTCTCTGAGGGGAAGAAATTTTCTCTGCTCTTCAACAGAAGAAGTGCCAGTTTGAGTCATAGCTGTGTTCAAGTCTGCTGGGCTTTGAGCCCAGCTAGAGTGCATTCACCCTTGGGGACGATGCATATAGTGCACCACAGCACACACCACCGTGTGTCAGAGCTACCTTTGAGGCACCGCAGAGTTTCCATGGGCATCTGTGACTTGGAACTCCAAGTTGTCTGAATTCACTTCCTGCAGTGGATTGATGACATAAAGTATGATTTTGCTGTTTAAATCCTTTTGGCTAAACCCTTCCTGAATAAGTCCACCTGGGAAAGAAGAGGAACATTCAGGTGAATGAAAAGTCTGTTATTAAGAACCATATAGCTCATACAGACTGTTTCTAACTTTTCTTTTTAGTGACATTTTAGAAAATTTGAACTTGCAGAAACCTGGTTTTCTGGCTAACCAGCAACATCCCAGCTCATTATAAGCCCCAGCCAATTTCTTCCCATGGGACACGTTTATCAAATAGCCAAGTTCAATATTCACCTTTTTTTTTTTCTTGACACAAATAAAAAAAGAGTTTCTCAATGACAGCTATTAACAATTATCTTAAACTTTTTGAGGATTCATGATGAACATAGTTCAGGTTTTAGTGTAAAGGCTTTCTTACTACATTCAAACCTTGCCCAAAGTTTGCTGCAAAATTTTTTTTTCTTCTATCAAGTTAACATTAACAGGGTAGGTTTGGAATCTGGGCTGGTATGTCAAAATGTAGAGATTATAGAAGACAGCACCTGTTGTTGTATTTTCCAGGTAGCCATAATGAGGACCTTGTAAAATCTTAAAAATTATTTTATCATCTTCTGTATTGGGGTCAGATGCCTTCAGGGACCTGGCAGTAATATAGATTCCATAATTGCCATTCTTCAGCAGTTCCACATCAGAAAAGCAATGGAGATGAATAATTTTTGGTGCTGTTTTGTCCAAATGATCCACCTAAATCAAAGTCAGACAAATGTATATTCATTTTATAGCATCGTGGTATTCTCTGTCCTACTTTTGCTAAAAGCACAGCAGCCTGGTCAGGATGGCAATAGCCACTTTGACTTGCAGTCTGCTTCAGAAGTCTGATCTCCATTAAGTACTACTTTCCATGAGAGGTTTCCAGGCCCAGGTTGCCCAGTCACTTGCTGCATGCAGTGAGACAGAGCACACACTGGTAAGGGCAATGCAAATTCTATGTACCTCTACCCTGAAGTTCCCACAATCCCCATAGTCCTTCTCCTTTTTGATGTAATTTTCTTCGTAGCAAATGAAAACTCCAGCAAAGGTTTCTCACCTCTGTTTTATCATAACAAGAATGGAAACCTAAGGATTATGATAGTCATAGGCCTGCCCAACATGTCTCCTCAAATCTGTGCCACCTCTCATAACTTCTGATGAATCTTCTACCACTCCACTATGGTTGTTACTGCTTCCGTATCCCATCTTCTGCTGAAATGGTACTCCTTGCTCATCATCTAACTTCAAACTTTATCATCAGGAACAGTTAGTAGCCTCTTAGTTAGTATCATTGTTTTGAAGCATACAGAATTTTGACATACAATGCAACCAGAACTGCTTTGCATACTGAAACATACGAGACAGATATATACAAGAAGTCATAGCAAAGGCATCTGAGCCTATGACACAGTGGTAAGAACTGGAAAATGAGGAAAGTGGGAAGTGAACAGAAAGATCCTGTTAAAGGAAGGAAGAATCAGAGCAGGCATCTTACAAAGACTCTTAGAAGGAAGATAGCCTGTCCAGTTGTAGGAGCGAAGTGGCTGTAATTCAAGATTCCTGTGACATGACCAACCGTCAATCTGGTATGCCTCATATGCAAATCAGTGGGTCAAGTACCAAGTGGTACCTTCTCCAGAGCAGGAGAAGGTTCATTCTGCCCCATAGCTCAGCTCAACTTTAGGGCTGAGATTTCAATATAAAATTCTTTAGCAAGTGTTAAGTATAGAAGTATATACTTGCTTATATAAGCAGGATATCTTTCTTCTCTTAAATACAGTCTCTCCTTTTGCCATCTATATAATTCTTTGCCTCAGTTGTGGCAAGCAGTTAACTAGTAGGTTAATAGTAAGGTTAACCTACTAATAGTAGGTTAACTATTCACAGAACACAGAACGCAGACATTTTAGCTGATAAATCCCTGAGTTAAATTATAGACTGCAGCAATTACCCATTCTCATCAAAATGACTATATTTTCCACCGTATCATGCTATATATCTCTTTTAAGTAGGCCTGTGGTCACACTTGCCTGAATGGTGAACGTCACTGGCTCACTCTGCACCTTCCCATTCACGATGAAACCTGGATTAGTCCTATCTGTTGCAACAAATGTAAATCTGTCAGTCTGGGTATCTCCACCTTGGTGCTTGTATGCAATGTCCCTGTTGTCCACATCTTGCTGGGTGAAATTGTACTGCAGTAGTACAGACCCTCGATAACAGAGTTGACCATATTGGGGGAGCTGAGCCAAGAGGAAGGTAAGATTTTCTTTGGCAGTGTCTGGGTCTGAAAGCTGCAGAACATCAGGAGAAAGGAGTGCCATAGAACCTTCCACTAATCTTAACCCTGTGTTCCTAGATAGTGTAGGCAAAGCTTGATCGACTGCCTCCAAGGAGATCCTGAATGTCCCATGCTTAGTCCTCAGTCCATTGCTGATGATGAATCTGGCAAAGAGAGGCAAGGTAGTCTTCAGCATGTGTTCTTGATTCACCATGTACTGAAATGAAATGATAATACACACCTTTACTACAGGACTTGCCTGTGTTGATACAGCAAATGTAGTAGAGCTGGTTTGAGCTCAAACCCAGACTGTGGGTGGGGTGGATGTATACTTAAAAATGTGAAAGCAGATGGACAGGTATATGGCAAGAGTTACAATGCATCTGCAGAAGTTAGAATAGAAGCCAGCTTTGAAGATGTACCCATCAGTCTCAATAGTAATGACAGAGCTGATCTACTCTTCTAGATCTAAAATGGTGGGCTGGCTGGGGGTCTTATTGCACCCTCTGTCGTACACACATGTTTGTACACATCCTTAAGTGTATCTTCAGTTGGTTACCTGGCAGTGGAAACTGCCAGTGAATGTGTGCTGGCTTTGACAACAACTTCCATAAAATAGGTGTGTAAAGTCCATGGTCTGCCTGGACAATATTTTTTTTCTGTTCACTGTTACAAGCCTTTTGTATTCAGTAGCCCCAAAACTATCTTAAAAAGCAAGGTGGGGAAAGATCCATCCACATCTCACTTTGCAGGTTTGTTTGGATGCTAACTTTATCTGTAAATTTCTGTATATTCAGAGGAACTGATCTATGTTTCTTTACAAAACTTAAGTAAAGTTTTACCGAAATACTAAGATTCTGTGGGAGACATTGGGCAGAACTGAAAAAGTTGCTAGGGTAGTTTTGAAAAGGTAGATAGCCATACTACGGATTTATCAAAGGGTCAGAACTGTGAAGTTCTTATTCCATGCTGGGAATTTCTATTAATAGGAGCACAGTTTCTTATAGTTGTCTTTCAAGCAGTAATATTTCTTTAGATATGCTAATGATTTGATTATGCTCTATAGTTTCCTAAACAAGAGAAAGACAAAGGTGCCCAAGGCTGGCACTGTTTGAAGCCTACTAGCGGGGAATGGGCTTTTGCCATACAAGTGACAGCATATTCTGCAGATATTTATTATCAAATTCAGCTGTGGATATAAATAAAGAGAAAATCATTCTTTTAGCCTTCAAAATTCATTCTAGCTTTCAGTGTCAGGATTATTGTTTAAGTTTGTTTTTTTTCTGAAAGCAATTAAATTGCACATTGTCATGCCTGTAACAAAAAGTTTTGAGGGTATATGAAACTAAAACTTGCTTTGAAAATATCTCATGATCTTTCATGTCCCCTTACCATGTAGTACATAAGAGCTACCTTTCTTTCCACAGAAGTTTCTGTGGTTATGTTGCATAGTACAAGCAGAAGCTGTGGTTTTCACCTAGGTTTGTTCTGCCTGAGCAAGAACAGAGTCTCCTTTGCAAAGAAGTTTGCTTGCTTGTAGACTGTTCACACACCCTGACCTTCCTTTTTTTCCCACCCTCCAACGCATGCTTTGAATGCACCTGCAGTTACCCTTATACAGTTGATCTGGTATGGAATACTGTCATGAGACAGTTGTTTCAGCCTAGCTGGCTGCTTTCCATCTAGCATGCTCCTACCATACATAAGTTAAATGGGAACTGGTTGACATTTAGATTATCTCCCTCTTCTTGCTCTTTTGACTGCAGACCTCAAGAAAGCATTTTAAATAATTACAGGGTCAGAACCTAGCCTATTGTTTCATGCCTTGAATGTAAGTGACCTTCAGTAGGTCATGGAGTAGCTTACTGTTTAACACAGACTGTCCGTCTAAAACTCCTCACTGCCTTCACCAGTGTTGGATGATTAGGGCTTGATCAACTTGTAAGCTGGCAGTATGCCATGAAACAGATGGGAATGAGCGTAGGCAGACCAGGGACTATATAGCAGTTAGAAATATGTTTACTAAGGATGGTATTCCCAGCTGGGAACCTAGAGACATCTGTCTGCACTGACCTAATGCTGTTGTGCCAATGGTAAAAGGGTTGTGCTATTAGCAATATAGCTGAAATCAAATACAGAATTAGAATAATGATGATAAATACTATGCTAAGGAAAAAAAAGTCAAGAACGTTCAGTCAAGACCTTAACCATCTCTCAAAAAGTCTGGAAGACTGCAGTGGAAGTAAATTTCCTCTGATTCTTTTGATGGCTTTAAAATCATTTGGATAATTTCTCAAACAATATGTAAGTT